>PVKS010018156.1:0-40630 GCA_004027875.1 Aplodontia rufa
TGTTGGAAAATCAAAAACCAGATGAATAAATAAAATTGATTCTTTCTCTCTCTCTAAAAAATAAGTACTTAGGATATAGCAGGCACTCACTCATTATCAACAATAGAAAATACCAACAACAGAATCAATTTATTTATTTATTTATTTTTAAAGAGAGAGGGACAGTGAGAGAGAGAGAGAGAAAGAGAGAATCAATTTTGTTTAGTTTCTCATGTGGCTTTTGTTGCTCCAACACTTTCGTTGTGTACGTGGTGCTGGGGTTTGAACTTGTGTACTCGCGCATGCCAGGCAAGCACCACAACCACTGAGCCACCGCTCCAGCCCAATAGAATAAATTACACAATAGAATAAATATATATATAATAAATATATACACACACATATATAATAAATATATATACACATACATATATATAATATATATATATATACACATATACTTTTTTTTAAGGGAGAAAAGGCTTATTTTGGCTCAGTTCAGAGATTTTTCCGTCCACGGTGGCTTGGACTGTTGTTTTGGGTCTGTAACAGCACAGTACTTCATGATAGGAACACATGGCAGACGAGGGCTCTTTACCTTATGGCAGCCAGCAGCAGAGACAAGAAGGGATGGAGGTCCCCATACGGCCTTCACAGACATTCCCAAATGACCTAACTTCTTTCCACTAGGTCCCACCTCCTGCCACCACCTCCCAATAGCACCACAGGCTGGGGCCCACATTCCACAGCAAGACTGGAGTAAGGAGGAAGATCAAGCTTTACCTCAGGTAGCAAGTTTAGTGCGTCTGCCTTGCCCTACAACTGCTACCTCAGAACTACCTCCCACTCAGGTGAGGTGGCCAGACACTGGATTTGTATGAGCATGTGACCTTGTTCTTTTGGCCATGGTAGATTCCTGCAAAGTAATCATTTGCCTCTATCTGGATCAATCAGATTTCCCCTTCTAAGGTTGGAAGTTGAGGGCTTGGCCTCCAAGATCTTGAGAGAGAGAGAGAGAGAGAGTGGGACAGTGAGAAAGAAAATCGATTTTATTTAGTTTTTCATGTGGACTTCATTGCTCTGACACTTCGTTGTGTGTGTGGTGCTGGGGTTCAAACCGGCACCCTCACACATGCCAGGCAAGCTCCGTAACCTCTGAGCCACCGCTCCAGCCCTCTAATTTTAATTAAGTATGTATGAAGCTGGGCTGGAGCGGTGGCTCAGTCGTAGCACACTTGCCTGGAAATGGGCAAGGACCTGGGCTCAAACCGCAGCACCACACACACAACTAAGGGTTGGAGAAACAAAAACCAGATGAAAAAATACAATAAAATTGATTCTTTCCCTCTCTCTTTTAAAAAAAGTACAGGCTGGGGATGTGGCTCAGTGGTAAAGCGCTGGCCTTGACTGCTTGATACCCTGGGTTCCATCCCCAGTTCCAAAGGAAAAAAAAAAGTACAAATGAAGTTGGGAATTGGTGGAGAAAGGTAACTTGAGGACAGACAGACAAGGGTGGCGGAGAGGCAGTGCCTTCTTGCAGCCATCTGGGAGACCAGATTGCATTTGGGTTTCTCTAAGGGTTTCATGATATCCATTATTTATTTATTTTTTTTTGGTATTGGGGATTGAAGCTTAACCACTGAGCCACATCCCCAGCCCTTTTTGTTTTTTAGTTTGAGACAGGCCTCGCTAAATTGCTGAGGCGGGTTTGAATTTGTAATCCTCCTGCCTCAGCCTCCCCAGTTGCTGGGATTTTATGAGTGAACTACCACACCTGGCTTATGATATCCTTTATTTTATTTATTTATTTTTTTAAGAGAGAAGGAAAGGGTGGGGAGAGAGGGAGAGAGAAAGAGAAAGAGAGAATCAATTTTATTTATTTTTTCTTCTGGCCTTTATTTCTCCGACATTCAGTTGTATATGTGGTGATGGGGTTTGAACCCAGGTCCTTGTGCATGCCAGGCAAGTGCTTTAACCACTGAGCCACCACTCCAGTCCTTATGATATCCTTAAAACAAATTTATTTATTTTGGTTTCAGACAGTACAAATGGGCTCCCCTATTAATTGTCACAATATGAGCTTTGGCCAATACCCTCTAAAGTAATAGGGAGTCACACAAAGTTTTGAACGGAGTTATCACAGCTTCTGAAGGAGCTTCTGGAATATTCAGCAGGAGGAGGTGTGGCAGGAAGAGTCCAGTAAGTGGCAAGAACAGGAAGGGGGTCTTCCTAACCACTGAGCTACTGGAAAGAAGCCTTGTGCCTCCCCCAGCTCTCCACCTCATTCCTGTGAGAGCACTTCACAGTAATAAAGTCTGCCAGGTTCTGTTTGATTCCTTTCCTGGATGGACTCTAGCCACCTGGGTGGAAGATGGAGAATGCATCCCTTTATCCCATTGAGAGAGAGAGAGAGAGAGAAAGAGAGACAGAGAGAGAGAGCTGTTGGGGAGCTTAGTGTCCTTGACATGACAAGATGAAACAGGCAGGGGTTTCCCATACCCCAGTGTGCACATAGCAGACCAAGTTTAAGTTCCAGGATGATGGAGCATATTTAGAGAAGAATGAGGTGATCCTATAAGAGACCTCTTAGAGAGGGAGCAGGGAAGCTTCCAGGGGTGGAAGAACGGGATTCAAAATACAATGAGTTCGACCCAGGGGCCAAATATTAGTCGTCAGAGTTGAGTGGTGATCCTTTTTATGGTATGGTGTCTATTAACCGAGGATGTGTCTGGCTCAGCCCCCTGAACACTAATCTGGATTCAAGAGAGGGAAGGAGGGGCTGGAGCAGTGGCTCCGAGGTTACAGCACTTGCCTGGCATGTGTGAGGACGCAGGTTGGAACCCCAGCACTGCCTACACGAGGAAGTGACGGAGCAACAAAAGCCACGTGAAAAACTAAATAAAATTGATTTTCTTGATTCTCTCTTTCTCTCTCACTTTTTTTTAAAGAAAGAGGGATATTTTTATTTATATATATTATCATATATATTATATGTTATTTTAATATATATGTGTGTATATATATATACATGTGTATATATATAGATATATGTATATATATCTATATCTATATCTATATATATATATAGAGAGAGAGAGAGAGAGAGAAAGAGAGAGATACAGCCAAGACATGACACCTGGGGTAGCTCAATTAGGCAATAATGAGGGGTATGAAGGTTAATATGATCCTGTTGGAGCTCAGAGATTGGTGAATCCTATAGAAGTCCGAGCTGTATGTAGAGGAAAACATCAGAATCAGAGAGGGGAAGAGATTTATGGACATCACAGCAAAGTATTGCCCATCACTGATTGCCATGTCTCTGGTCCTGAACTTCCGCCTTTTGGCTACAACCACCCACAAGAGCAACCATACACCTGAGTCTGGAAATGAAGCCCTGGAGTGAGGTCATCCAAAAGGACCCCATAGACTGTACATAAATACAACGCCCAAGGGATGCCTTCCTTAGAAAATCCCTACCTGGGGTGCGTTCAGCTCTCCCCTCCTTCAGAAGATCTGGGGTGAGTTTCCAGAACTTTAGAATGCTGAGGTCCATCTACCTCACATCACAAGGGTCTTGGAATAGGGTGGTGCCTGCAAGCCCCAACCAGTGTGAGGCCCCCTGGCCTTTAGGGACTTCCTCTCCCCTGAAGCACAGCTTGGCAGGAGGGAAGAAGGGGAAGGAGCACTGCTGTGACCCACATACTTCTATCAGACCCATCTTGACCAAAGTGCCTGTGTCACCGCACCCAGGAGGAAGTGGTGGGTGGGGAGCCTGGGCCAGGAGACAGCAGCTGATGGCAAGCAGTATCTGCAACAGCAAATCTGTGTGCAACCTGGCCCTCGTCTGTCCCAGGTCTGGAGGCCATAAGACCTGGTGGTGTGGGGGCCAGGGAGGATCCAGCCTGCTTCTCTGGCCAGATCTTTGCTGTTATATGCTAGTCAGAGGTTCATTGGTCCCCAATAGAACCAGAAACTCCCTTCTGCTACACCCTTGCTTACCCAATGTTTAAGAGCCATAAGAAAGAAAACTCGAGTATGCGGGTACATGGAGCAGGACTGGAGAGGCCATTAGGAATGGCGGCAGCTGTACAGGTTTTTACTCTTCCCAGTTGTGGATCTCCTGATTTATCTGTCAAGCCATCTATTTCTCTGCATGTCTGTTCTCACCATTTTTTTTGTACCAGGGATTGAACCCAGAGGTGCTAAATCACTGAGCCACATCCCCAGCCCTTTTTATTTTTTATTTTGATACAGGGTCTCCCTAAGTTGCTTAGGGCTTTGCTAAGTTGCTGAGGCTGGCCTTGAACTTGTGATCCTCCTGCCTTGGTCTCCAGAGCCACTGGGATTACAGGTATATGCCACTGGGCCTGGCTCTCTTCTCACTTTTAACTTGCCAATCTTCCCTGTGCTCTCTAGTTCAAGTTCTAGAGAAGTGATTGGGAGAGCCTCTAAGACCAGTCCAGCTCATGGGCTGCTAATTAAATGTGGCCAATACGCACGTCCGATGTTTGTTTCTGAGTCAATCCACAACTGCCACCTAACAAAGGTCAGCTTAGAGCTGTATCTCTGGGCAGGTGGCTTGGGAGAGATGGAAGGCGGAAGCTGGGACTCTCTATGAGCACTTGCTTTCTGCTAGATCTTGTGCTAAAAGCCCATGGGAGATGAAGGGATCAGGCATCTGACCTCAAGGAGATCAGTCTGGTTGGGAGTTGGACCTGTTTATCAACAGTAATTAATAAAAATTTGAGCCAGGTTCCTGGAGCAGTGGCTCAGCAGTTATGGCACTTGCCTGGCATGCACAAGGACATGGGTTCGAACCCCAGTACAACATACACAATGAAGTGTCAGAGCAATGAAGGCCACATGAAAAACTAAACAAAAAAATTGATTCTCTCTTTCTCTCTTTCATTGTCCCTGTCTCTTAAAAAAAAAATTTAGCCAGGCAAGGTGGTGCATATCTGTAATCCTAGAGACTTGGGAGGCTGACACAGGAGGATTGCAAGTTTGAGGCCAGCCTCAGCCATTTAGCAAGAGGCCCTAAGCAACTTAGTGAGACCCTGCCTTAAAATAAAATCTACAAAGGACTGGGGATGAGGCTCAGTGGTAAAGCACCTCAGGCTTCAACCCCCAGCACCTAAAAACAAACAAACAAACAAAAAAAATAAAATAAATTGAAGGCACCAAGTGCCTTGGGGTTGGCGTTCTTGGCTTGAAGGCTGAGGGTCGGGGAGAAGCCAGCAAGGCCTCTGGGGAGGCATCCTTTGAACAAAATCTTGCTGGATGGCCGTAGATGGACATTAATAGGCAGGAGAGAGGAACTTTAGGCAGAGACAGCAGTATGAGGAGAAGTGGGGCAGGATAGGAAAGCCCTAGAATCAATCACAAACTGGAAGGTCGAGAAAGCGGTGGATATAGATATCTACACCAATGAGCAAAAAGCAGAAACAGTGAATATTAAATTCATAAAGGAAATGCCAAGCCAAACTGTGGAAGGTGTCCCAGGCCAGGTCTGCAGTTTGAATTATCCTCTAGGTAGGCATTCATTCAACAAATATCAGCAAAACCATGGGCGTTAGCTATGGTGGAAAAAAGACAAAATTAGTACTTTTTTTTAAAGAGAGAGGGAGAAAATCAATTTTATTTATTTTTCCATCTGGCCTTTCTTTCTTGAACACATAGTTGTATGCATGGTGCTGAGGTTTGAACCAGGGTTCTCATGCATACCAGGCAAGGGCCATAACTGCTGAGCCACTGCTCCAGCCCTGTTCCTTTACTTTTTAGCTGTGCAGTTAAGCAAGAAATCAAGACTCCGCCTCTGTGCTGGGAATGTAGCTTAGTGGTTGAACTCTGACCTACCATGTGTGAGTCCCTGGGTTTGATTCCTGGCACCACAAACAAACAAAAGAAAAAAAAATGAAAAAAATAAATAAAGAGTAATATTGTGGTTTCCATATTCTCTAGAAAACTCACATTGAAATTTGTCATTGCGACGTATTAAGAGGTTGGTCTTTTAACAGGTGCTTAGACCATGAAGGCTCTGCCCTTGTGAATGGATTAAATGTCCTTTTTGAGGGGGCTCCTGGTTAAAGATAAACTCAGCTGCCTTCCCTCCCTTCCCCTCATCCACTCTCACTATGTGATTTTTTTTTTTTTTTGTACCAGGAATTGAACTCAGGGACACTTAATCACTGAGTCACATCCCCAGCCCTTTTTATTTTTTATTTTGAGACAGGGTCTCACTAAGTTGCTTAGGGACTAAGTTGCTGAGGCTGGCTTTGAATCTGTGATCCTCCTGTCAACCTCCTGAGTTGCTGGGATCACAGGCGTGCGCCATCGCGCCCAGCACTATGCGATTCTTTCCACCATGCTGTAACCCGGCAGGAAGATCCTCACCTGATGCAGTTCCTCCATCTTGCTTGGGCTTCCCAGACTGCAGAACCATGAGCTGAACAAACCTCTATTGGTTATAATTTACCCAGTCGCTGGGATTCTGTTATAGCCACACAAAACAAGTAGGCAGTGTGGAGCTATTGAAAAGCATTGAGTGGGAGGAATCTGTGATCCACTCTGTGTTTATATAGAGAAGAAAGGAAATGGATGGGATTAAGTACCTACTATGTGTTTGTTCCTAAGGGTTCAGAAATTTTTATCTCCATTTTACAGAGGAGGAAAGAGAAAATGAGGTGGCTAGAACTGCCCCGGGTCATCCAGGTGATGCCCTTGTGATGGTGGAATTGTGTCAGGCTCCAGGGTTCAGGCCTTGCCATGAGTGTCCCTTGCCTTGGGTAAAAGACTGTGGCTGTAGATGGAAAGAGTTGTGCAGATGGGACTCATCAGCAGGGGAAAATCAATGAGGACCTGGACCCAAGGAGACAGGTGGGTGGACCTAGATGGCATTTCCCAGGTGCCAAGAGCCCTCAGCCCCCTTACGTATTCCTAAAACAAAGCTTGAATCTCACCAGTGGTGTTCCCAGTCGCTGTGCCTAAATCCCAGAGTTCTCTGCTGAAGGAGACTTTATTTATTTATTTATTTTAAGAGAGAGGAACAGTGAGAGAGAGGGAGAGAGAGAGAGAATCAATTTTATTTAGTTTTTCACATGGCCTTTGTTGCTCTGAGACCTCGCTGTGTACGTGGTGCTGGGGTTCTAACTTGCATACTTATGCTGGCCAGGCAAGTGCCCTAACCACTGAGCCACCGTTCCAACCCTGAGACCTTTATTTTATTTTATTTTTAAACAAGATTTTATTTTTCACTGTAGTTTTACATATTGAAGGGGTTTGTTGTTACACTTTAATATATGCACACATCATATATCCCCATTTATTTTATAGATATTTTCTTTTGGTGGATAGTAATGAGATCTCAAATCCAGGGCCTTGTGCATGATAGGTAACCAGTATACCACTGAGACATAATCTCAGCCCAAAGGAGATTTTTTTTTTTAAAAGAGGGAAAGTGAGAGAAAGAGAAAGAGAATCAATTTTATTAAGTTTTTTACATGGCTTTTGTTGCTCCAACACTTCGTTGTGTACGAGGTGCTGGGATTCGAACCTGCATCCGTGCACATGTCAGGCAAGTGCTGTAAATGTGAGCCACCACTCCAGCCCCACTGTAGATTTCTAAAATGAAAGTTCCAGAAGGACCCTTCTGTGAGTAGGTGGTGTTCACACAGAGGTTTCCATCCTGGCCTGCCTGCTAAACTTTCAGTGATTTTTCTTCAGACTTAAGGCCAATCTCCAACAGCTGTGCAGAGGGGGTTAGTAAACAATATTCAATATTTACCTACAAATATCCACTGAGCACCACTGTCTGTCAGGAGCATCGAGTTCATGCTGTTGGGACTGGAGTGGTGACTCGGCGGTTGGAACACTTGCTTGGCATGTTGAAGACCTGGGTTCAACACATACACAACTCAGTGTCAGAGAAACGAAGACCAGATGAAAAAATAGATAAATTGATCTTCTTTCTCTCTCCTCTCTCTCTCTTAAAAAAAGTTAAAGCCACACAAAACATAACATCTCTCTCTTAAAAAAAAAGTTCAGGGTTGGAGCCGTGGCTCCGTGGTTATAGCATTTGCTTGGCATGGGCAAGGACACAGGTTTGAACCCCAGCACCACGTACACAACGAAGTGTTGGAGCAACGAAAGCCACATGAAAAACTAAATAAAATTGATTCTCTCTTTCTCTCTCTCTCTCATTGTCCCTCTCTTAAAAAAAAAGTTTCATGATGCTATTTAATCCTTTGAAGTGAAGCTTGAGGTAGCTATTGTTCCCATTTTGCAGATAAATAAAGTGAGGCTCAGAAAGTGTATTGGACTCTCAGCTATCAAGTGGCAGGTGAGGTTTTTGTTTTGTTTTGTTTTTGTTTTAGAGAGAGAGAGAGAGAAAATCAACTTTATTTAGTTTTTCATCTGGCCTCTGCATGCTAGGCAAGCGTTCCAACCACTGAGCCACTGCCCCAGCCCTACATATTTTTGTTTTGAGACAGGATCTCCCTATGTTGCCCAGACTGACCTCAAACTCCTGGACTCAAGTGATCCACTTGCTTCAGCTCCCAGGGTAAATGGAATACATGTGTGAGCCATCACGCCCCGCTCAGGGTGAGGACTTAAACGCAGGTCTAACTAACTTCATTATCTAGATCAGGCTTTTTTATTATTCTTTTATACATACATGCATACATACCAGAGATTGAATGCAGGGGCGCTTAACCACTGAGCCATATCCCCAGCCCCTTTGATTTTTCATTTTGAGGCAGGGTCTTGCTAAGTTGCTAAGTTGCTTTGAACTTGTGATCCTCCTGCCTCAGCCTCCAGAGCTGCTGGGATTACAGGCATGCACCACTGCACCTGGCTTAGATGAGGTATTCTTAAAGCCTGGACCAGCGAGCAGCAGCATCTGGGAACTTGTTAGAAAAGCAAATCCTTGGACTTCATCCAAGACCTGCTAGGATGAGCCAAGTGCTAAGATGTCAAAAGCATCAGAAAAATCAATAAAATTTTAAAAAATGATTATTACTCAAGTGAGAGGTTATTAAAGGAAAAATTGGAAACTTTGAGAAGAGATACAGCAATGTCTTTTAGCAAACCTTCCAGGTGATACTGATGCACTCTCAAGTTTGAGCACCATTGGTCTACACAGAAAAAAAAATAAAATAAATAACATAATAAAATAAAATATAAATTAAATAAAAAAATAAGATGAAATACTGAAAACAAATACCTATCAGCTGATGGCTAGATAAAGCAATTGTGGTTGTTAAGATGGCTATTCAGAAATGAAAGATTGGACATGAGACATCAGAGCTGAATTTCAGCAGCTTTATCCTCAGTGAATGAAATCAGGCACAAAAGCCTACATCCTCTACGATTCCTAAGGAAGCCTCTTAACTGTTCATAGTGGCTAAGGGCAGCCTCAACATTCAGTCATTCAGGATGTATTTATTGAGCACCTAATGTGCTCCAGGACCTGTTTATGTCCTGGGGATACAGCTATGAGTAACAGTAACAAATCGTATCACTGCCCCTGTGGAATTTTTGTTCTGTTAGGACGGGGAACAACAAAGTAGATAAAAAAGTAAATGCGATCGTTTAGTAGGAGGCTATGGGTGCTAGGGAGTGGATGGCATTTGGGCAAAGATCTAAAGGAGACGAGAGAATGAACTATGAGACCTCTTGGGAAAGAGCATTTTGAGCAAGGGAAGCTGTGTTGGGATGACCAAAAAGGCCAGCGCAGCAGTGAGACCAGTGAAGAGTGAGCCAGAGGACGATGAGGTTAGAGAAATAAGGAGAGCTCTGATAGGTTAAGGCTTCGCAGGTCACAGGAGGAGCTGGGCATGCAGGTACATATACACATATACATATGTTTGTGCCTATATATATATACACACTTTTTTTAAAAATTTGAGACAGGGTCTTATTAAGTAGCTGAGGGTGGCCTTGAACTTGCAATTCTCCTGCCTCAGCCTCCTGAGTTGCTGGGATTACAAGTGTGTGCCATGGTACCCAGCTTTTGCCTTGTATTTTGAGTGAAATGGGGAGCTATTGGAGGATTTTTTTTTATAAGAGAGAGTGAGACAGTGAAAGAGAAAGAGAGAATCAATTTTATTTAGTATTTTGTATAAAGAGAGAGGGATAGTGAGAGAGAGAGAGAGCAAGACAGAATCAATTTTATTTTAGTTTTTCATGTGACTTTTCTTGCTCTGATACTTTGCTGTGTATGTGGTGCTGGGGTTCAAACCCTCATCCTGGAGCATGCCAGGCAAGCATTGTAACCGATGAGCCACCTACTGAAAGATTTTGATAGTGTGTGTGCGTGCGTGTGTGTGTGTGTGTGTGTGTGTGTGTATTGTGTGCATATATATTTATATCACATTCTTGACAATCAATGAGCTACTTGCTCAGAATTTTAGAAAAAAATTTAGTTGTAGATGATCAGAATACCTTTATTTTATTTAGTTGTTTTTATGAGGTGCTAAGGATCAAACCCAGTGCCTCACACATGCTAGGCAAGCCCTCTGCCACTGAGCTACAGCCCAGCCCCTAGATTTTTAAAATTTAAGACAGTCTCACTAAGTTATGCAGGCTGACCTCAAACTTACAATCCTCCTGTCTCAGCCTCCCCAGTCACTGAGATCATCCGCATACACCGACACTCTGACTTAAAGCAGTTGTTTTTGAGTTTGGTACTTGGTTTCAGCAGCAAACACCTTTTATTTATTTATTTATTTAAAGAGAGAGAGGGCAATGAGAGAGAAAGAACCAATTTTATTTAATTTTTCATCTGGTTTTTGTTTCTCTGACACTTAGTTGTGTATGTGGTCCTTGCATATGCCAGGCAAGCACTGTAACTGCTGAGCCACTGTTCCAGTCCCCAGCAAACACCTTTTTAAAAGTCTTTTTTATTTTTAATTTTTCAGTTAAAATAACATAACTTTACAAATTCAAGTAGAATTCTTTGTACCATCCCAAAGTCTAACTCTCTCTCACACACACACACTCTCTCTCTCTCTTTTCCTGGTGCTGGGGATCAAACCCAGTGCCTCACTCATACTATACTGGAGCAGTAGCTCAACAGTAGATCACTTGGACCCAGGTTCAAAGCCCAGTACCACTTACACAACTAAATGTTGGAAAACCAAAATCCAGATGAAAAAATAAATAAAATTGATTCTCTCTTTCTCTCACTCTCTCTCTTTAAAAGAGAAAGAGAGGGTCTGGAGCGGTGGCTCAGTGGTTATGGTGCTTGCCCAGCACGTGCGAGTACATGGGTTCAAACCCGTGCACCACGGATACAACGAGTGTCGGAGCAACAGAGTCCACGTGGAAAACTAAATAAAACTGATTCTCTCTCTCTCTTTCTCTCGCTGTGAGAGAGAGAGAGAAAGAGAGAGAGAGAGAGAGATTGTCAACAAAATCCAGGCAAGAAATTATGATGACTGGGACCAGGAATGAGCTGAGGCTGGGCGTAAAGTCCTGTGTGCTCTCTTGAGTGGATAGAAGAAAATTCCCTCTCAGTATTTTCAGATGAATCTATAGGAAAATGAGACAAAATGAAGACCATTTTAACCTCACAGAGGACACAGAGGACTTAAGGCATCTTAAATGCTCAGATTCGCCGGACCTTCAAACTCCCCAGGCAAGGATGTCACCGGTCATTCCTCCAAGAAGCCATGTGATTGGGTCCGTTCTCATGATCTTGTATAACAACTCATATTCAGCAAAGCGACCAAGCCACGCTGCAGACAGCTGCCATCTGCAGGGTTCAGTCTCTGCGTTGCTACTTCTGTCTCAGGCTCTGTTCTGGGTCCTGTGTGCCTTCAACCACAGGACCACACCAGCAGGAGAGTTTCCCACTATTCATTTGCTGCAGGCAAGATGACATCATGCGGAAAATCCCTACCAGACTGATTTCTGTAGGAGGTGGCAATATGGCCTCAGAGTTCACCGACTCCTCGCCAGGACACAGGTCCTATTTGAATACTGATGAGGCGTAAGGGAGAGTTAGCATGTGGCGTACAGAGAAGTAATAAATGAAGTCCCTGAAAACCAGGGATCTTGAACTTGATTTTTTTTTTTTTTTGGTACCAGGGTTTGAACCCAGCTTAATGATGTGGCTTAATCACTGAGCCACATCCCCAACCCTTTTTAAATTTTATTTTGAGACAGGGTCTCGCAACATTGTTTTAGGGCCTCCCTAAATTGCTGAGCTGGCTTTGAACTCACGATCCTCCGGCCTCAGCCTCCTGAGCCACTGGGATTACATGTGTGCACCACCGTGCTGGGCTTTGGACTTGATCTTGTGTGCATAAAAGAGAAATCATCAGAGGTTTTCAAGCTTAAGAGGGACATGCTCAGGTTTCTCAAGATTGGTTTGGCAGTACCTGCAAGGGAGAAGAATAAGAAAAAGGATGCGCTGCGGTGGCAATAAATACTTCCGGTGAGAAGTGACGGAAGTTCACCCAAAAGGAATGGAATTGAGAGGTGACAGCTTGTAGAACTGACATGTGAGTTAAGAAGGCAGCCGAGGTCAGTGACTAAGGAGGATCTGCTTGTGGGTGTGTATGAAAGAGAGACATCCTGCCTCAGGATTTCCCCATGTGATCCCAGCCTGAGATCTTTGTCACCCAGTTCTTCAGGGGAATTCCCTACTGTCACCCTGTTAAGCCCCTGACTTCCTTTCATCCATGGGCTAATTTGTAGCTTCCTCAGCCTTACAGCTCTCAAATAGGGGGGGAAAAGTATTTGCTGTGGTTTGAATGTATGTGTTTCTCCAAAATTTATATGTTGAAGTGTAAACCTGGAAATGGTAATAAAAGGTGAAGCTCAGGCTGGGGATGTAGGTTAGTGGGAGCACATATTAACATGCATTAGGCCCTGGGATCTACCAATCCCCAGTGTGCATGCAGGTGCATGCGTGCGAGCACACACACACACACACACACACACACACACACACCACCCACCCACACACACACACACAGACGGACTTTGGAAAATGATTAGGTCATGAGGGCTCAACCTCATAAATGGGACTAGTGACTAAGCTCCGTAGTGCATGCCTGTGATCCTAGAGGCTCGGGAGGCTGAGGCAAGAGGATCACAAGTTCCAAGCCAGCCTCAGCAACTTAGTGAGGCCCTAAGCAACTTAGTGAGACCCTGTCTCCCAAAAAATAAATAAATAAATAAAGGCTGGGCATGTGGCACAGTGGTTAAGTGTCCCTGGAACCTGGGTTGAATCCCTGGTACCTACATAAATAAATAAATAAATAGGATCAGTACCTTATAAAAGGGCTTGGGGGAGGGGGACAAACTCTATTCCTTCTGGCCTTCTACCATGTAAGGACACAGTGAGAAGGAACCATCTTGGAGGCAAAGAGAAAACCCTTAACAGGGATCACATATGATGGTGCTTTGTTTGACCTTGGGCTTCCCAGTCCCGGAATTATAAGAAATAAATTTTGGGGCTGGAGCCGTGATTTGGTGGTTACAGAGCTTGCCTGGCATGTGTGGGGATGCAGGTTCGAACCCCAGCACCATGTACACAACGAAGTGTCAGAGTAACGAAGGCCACGTGAAAAACTAAATAAAATTGATTCCCTCCCTCTCTCTCTCATTGTCCCTCTCTCTTAAAAAGAAAGAAATTTCTACATATATATATAAATTACCCAGACTGAGGCATTCTGTTATAGCAGCTCAAACAAAATAAGGCAGAAATTGGTACTGAGAAGCAGGGTACCCAAAACTGTGGAAGTGTGCAAGCAGCTTTAGAACTGGGTAATGAGCAGAGGCTGGAAGAGGTTTGGGGTACGGTGCCTTGAAAGGAGATTTGAGGGCAATTCTAGTGTGGGCTCAGAAGAAGGAGCTGTAAAGACAGCCTCATTCTTCTCAGAAATTGTTTAAATGATTATAATCAGAACATGGGTGGAAATAGGGACAGAAAAGACCATTCTGATGAAGTCTTAGGCAAAAGTGAGGCAATATGTTATTGGAAAAGGGGGAAAGGGCATTTTTGTTGTAAAGTTGCAAATGACTTGGCTGAGTTGTATTTGGGTCCTAGTGTTTTGTAGAAGGCAAATTTAAGAGTGATGAAATAGGACATTTGGTGATGAAATCTCTAAGCAAAGGTTGAGGATACAGCATGGCTTCTTTTGGCTGTTTATAATAAAATTTGAGAAGAGAGAATTGAATTAAAGGCAGAACTACTGGACATGGTGGTACATGTCAGTAGTCCCAGCTACTTGGGAGGCTGAGGCAGGAGGATTGTGAGTTGGAGGCCAGCTTGGGCAGCATACATAGGAAAATCCCATCTCAAAAATTTTTTTTTTTTTTTTTTAAGAAACAAGGATAGTGAAATAGAGGGAGAGAAAGAAGCAATTTTTAGTTTTAGTTTTTCATGTGATTTTCGTTGCTCCAACACTTTGTTGTATACGTGGTGCTGGGGTTTGAACTCACATCCTCGCTCATGCCAGGCAAGCGCCTTAACTCCAAGCCACCGCTCCAGCCCCCATCTCAAAAATTTGAAAAAAAATTTTTTTAAAAAAGGACCGTTTATAATCAAAAGGGAAGTGGAACTTAAAGATTTGGAAAATTCTCAACCTGGACATGTTAAGAATGAAAAATCATGTTCAGAAAAGAAGACTAAAGATTTTTTTTTTTAAAGAGAGAGTGACAGTGAGAGAGACAGAGAAAGAAAGAAACAAATTCACTTAGCTTTTCACATGGCCTTAGTTGCTCCAACACTTAGTTGTGTATGTGGTGCTGGGGTTTGAACCCGGGTCTTCGTGCTTGCTAGGCAAGCGCTGAAACCACTGAGCCACCGCTCCAGTCCCAGACTAAAGACGTTTGAAAAGGAGATTGGTGTGGATAGGAGACATGATATGGAGGAAGGATCCAACCAGGTATGGCGGTCCACACCTGTGATCCCAGCAACTTGGGAGGCTTTGAAGCAGGAGGATGAAAGTCCAAAGCAACTTAGCAAGACACTGTCTCAAAATAAAATATAAAAAGGGCTGGGGTTGTGGCTCAGTGGTAAAGCACCTGTGGGTTCAATCCCTGGGACAAAAAAAGAAGAAGAAGAGGGACCCAGAGGGCATTTTGAAATCTTTGAGACTGCCACTCCCATCACATGTCCAGTCTTGAGGGCAAACTGGTTTCAAGGAAGGGGCCCAGGGTACCCATGGGACCTCAGGACTTGCTGCTCAGGGCCACCTCATGGTTCTGCTCCATACATTTCAATGAACTTCTCCTTAGCTACCCCAGCTGTGACAAAAGTGGTTCCAGATGGCCTTGGCAGCATCCACAAAGTGCCATCTCCATGGGTGTGCTGGGTGCGGGAGCTTTGGGGACCTGGCTATTTCCTGCTAGATTTCAAAGGATACCATAGAGATCCCATGCAGAGAACGGGAGGAGGGGCAGGGCCATTGCAGAGAGTGCCAACTAGGGCAATGCCCAGGGGAGTTGTAGGACCAGGGTCACAAAGAAGACCCTCACAAGGGCAATGACCTCAAGTGATCCCAGACTGGTAGATCCACAGCATGTCATTTCAGCATGGAGAGCTGCAGGTGTCTGACTCCAAGAGCTGCTATTCTTGTACCCAACAAAGCCATGGGGCTCCAACCTCCACTCCCATGTGTCTGGAAGGTGGGACGTAAAGTCAAAGAAGAATATTCTGCAACCTTAGGATTTAATGTTTTCCTATTAGATTTTGAGTTAGCTTGGGATCTGTTTTCAAATGTCCATTCTAGGGCTCTGTTATATTTTGGAGGCATCTAACTTGTTTGATTTTACGGGATGACAGCTGCGGGGAGGACTTGCCTCAGGATGAATCGTACCTGAAGTTTCACGCAAATCCAACTTAGATGACATATAGATGAAAGTGTAAAGTTGATGTTGAATCAAGATTGTTTAGATTACTGGGATAGAACGAATGTATTTTATAACTGAAAAGGACATGAGTATTGAGGGCCCTGGAAGTCGAATGCTGTGGTTTGAATGTTTGTGTCCCTCCAAAATTTATGTTGAAATATAATGCTCAGTGCAATAGCATTTAGGGATACGAATTTTGGGAGGCATCAGCAAAAAGGCTCCATCTTTGAAGCAGAAAAAGTCCTCATCAAACAAAGTATTTTGTTTTAGCAGCTGAAATGGACTGAAGTCTTCTTATACTTTTTTTTTTTCAGAAAAAAACAGATAAGAGAGGGACAGTGAAAGAGAGAAAGAGAGAATTGATTTTATTTAGTTTTTTATGTGGCTTTCACTGCTTGAACACTTCGTTGTGTACATGGTGCTGGAGTTCAAACCTGAATCCTCGCGCATGCCAGGCAAGCGCCATAACCACTGAGCCACCACTCCAGCACCTTAACTGAAAAATTTTAAAAATATTGACAGCATCTAGCAATCAGGAGCCAACTCGTCAGGACATAACTAACTGGCAGCAGAGATAATCTGCCCCTTTCTTCTCTCGGCTCTGGAAGTGACCTTGCTGGTTGAGTAGGAGTTCTTTACCACAGGGAGAATCTGAAAGTCCTTTCCATTTTCCCATAAACACATGCAGTTCCTGTATTCAGTTGTGTTTTTAATATTTTTGTGCTTTTTTTTAAAATGGTAAAGTTATACATCCTCATTGTAAGAAAAGTTCAGATTGTGTAAGAATATATAAACCTCTGTGGTGGCACATGCCCGTAATTCCAGCTGCTCTGGGAGCTCAGGAGGGACGATTACAAGTTCAAGGCCAGCCTGGACAACTCAGTGAGAACCTGTCTCAAAATAAAGTGTAAAGGGGCTGGAGCACCACATACACAACTGAGCAGAGGAAAAAGCATAAACCAGATGGAAAAAATAAATAAAATTAACTCTCTTTTTCTGAAAAAAATAAAATTAAATTAAAAAAAGGGTTGGGGGTCTGAGGTTGTAGCTCAGTGATAGAGTGCTTGCCTAGCATGAGTGAGGAACTGGGTTCAATTCTTAGTACTGCATAAAAATAAATAAAATAAAGCTATTCTGTTAATCTACTACTAAAAAACCCCAAAAAACAAAAAAAACGGAGCCGGGGCTTGGGTTGTATCTCACTTGCTTGGCGTGCTTATGACACTGGATTCAATTCACACACACTGCACCAAAAAAAGAAAAAAAGAAGAGAGAGAGAGAGAAGAAAGAAAGAAAAGAAATGTATAAACCTCATTCTGCAGTATTAATCACTATTTAGAGTTTGGTTATATGTCCTTGTAGATTTTTTTTTAAAGAGAGAAAAGAATTAATTTTATTTTTTCATCTAGTTTTTGATTTTCCTCCACTTAGCTGTGTATGTGGTGCTGGGGATCAAACCTGGGTCCTCATGCATGCCAGGCAAGCACTCTACTGCTGAGCCACCTCTCCAGTCCCTCCTTCTAGATTTTTAAAATACATACGCATATTGCTTCATTTTTGTTATTACTTTTTGAAATATAATATACACATAAAAGTCTCCACTTCTGGTCACCTCAGTGATTCAGGAGGCTAAGGTGGGAGGATCACAAGTTCCAGGCCAGTGTGGACAATTTTGTGAGACCTCTGTTTCAAAACAAAAAATAAGAAGGACTGCGGGTGTAACTTTGGAGGTAGAGAACTTGCCTAGTATTAAGAGGCCCTATAGTTTCAGTCCCTGGCACCAGGAAAAAAAAAATCGATTTTAGGGTGTACAATTTAGTAGTTTTGTTTTGTTTTGTAGTACTGGGGATGGAACCAGGGCCTTTTGCATGCTAATCAAGTGTCCTGCCACTGAGCTACACCTCCAACCCTACTCAGTGGTTTTTGATATATTCATGAAATTGTATAATCATCACCACTATCTAATTCCAGAATAATCGATCATCCCCAAAAGAAATCCTATATCCATTAACAGTCACTCCCATTCCCTGTCTCCCCAGTCCTCGGCAATCTCTGATCTACTTTCTGTCTCTATGGACTTACATATTCTGAACCTTTCTCTTATATGAAATTGTATAATATGTAACCTTTAGTGGGTGGCTTCTTTCACTGAGCCTATTTTGATGATTGATCCACATTGTGGCATGTACAGTATTTTACATTCACAATTTTATTGTGAACAATATTACATAGTATGGATGTATCATAGTTTGTTCATTCATTCATCAGTGGCAGAACATGAGGATTATTTCCAGTTCTTGACTACTAGGGATTGGCTTCTATGAATATTTGATTATAAGTTTTCACCTGAACATGTTTACTTTTTCTTTTTGGTACTGGGGTGCTTTACCACTGAACCACCTCCCCATCCCTTTTTATTTTTTAAAATTTTGAGACTGGGTCTCACTAAGTTGCTGAGGCTGGCTTTGAACTTGTGATCCTTCCCCCTCAGCCTCCCAAGTCACTGGGATTACAGGTGTGTGCCACCATGCCCTACTATGTCTTCAATTTGGGGGGTTATATGCCTGGGAGAGGAATTACTGGGTCATGTAGTGACTGTCTCTCAGTTTTTGTTTGCTTTATGGCACTGGGGATTGAACTCAGGGGTGCTCTACCACAGGCTCCAGGCCCAGCCCTTTCAGTTTTATTTTGAAACAGGGTCTTGCTAAATTGCCCAGGCTGGACTTGAACTTGCAAATCTCCCGCCTCAGCCTCTGGATGTGCCACAGCATCAGGTTTGTCATTAATTTTTTTTTTTTAAAGAGAGAGAGAATCAATTTTATTTAGTTTATCATCTGGCTTTCATTGCTCCGATACTTTGTTGTATATGTGGTGCTGGGGTTCAAACCCGCATCCTTGAGCATGCCAGGCAAGCACCGTAACTGCCGAGCCACTGCTCCAACCCCCGTCTTTAATGTTTTATTTATTTATTTATTTTTGTTTTTGTTTTTTTAGAGAAAGAGAGAGGAAATAGAGAATCAACTTTATTTTTTCATCTGGCCTCTGTTTCTCTGACACTTAGTTGTGTATGTGGTGCTGGGGTTCGAACCCAGATCCTTGCTTATGCCAGGCAAGCGTTCCAACTGCTGAGCCACCACTCTAGCCCCAATCTTTAACTTTTTAAAAAAAAATTATTTATTTTTTAAAGAGAGAGGGATAGTGAGAGAGAGAAAGAGAAAGACAGAATCAAATTTTTAAAATTTATTTATTTTTGACCTTCGTTACTCCAGCATTTTGTTGTATACATGGTGCTGGTGTTTGAACCCGTGTCCTTGCACATGCCAGGCAAGCACCAAAACAGCTGAGCCACCGCTGCAGCCCCTATTTTTTTATTTTAAAGATAGAGGAAGAGTGAGTGAGAGAGAGAGAGAGATAAAGGAAGAGAGAATCAATTTTCTTTCTTTCTTTCATCTGGCCTTTGTTTCTCTGACACTTAGTTGTGTATGTGGTGCTGGGGTTTGAACCCAGGTCCTCACACATGCCAGGCAAGTGCTGTAACTGCTGAGCCACTGTGCCAGCTCCTATCTTTAACCTTTAAAAAAAATTAGTAAATTGTTTTAGTTTTGTATGGACACAATACCTTTATTTTATCTATTTATTTTTATGTGTTGCTGAGGATCAAACCCGGGGTCTCACACATGCTATGCAAAGGCTTTACCATTGAGCTCCCAGCCCAGCCCCATCATTAACTTTTTTGAAGAACTGTGGAATTGTTTTGCATAGCAGCTGTATCATTTTGCATTCCCACTGCCAATGTAGCAGGGTTCCAATTTCTTTACAACCTCACCAACACCTATTTTCTTCCTTCCTTTCTATCCTTTGTAAAGATTCTAGTCATCTTGGTTGGTGTGAAGTAGTATCTTCTTGCGGCTTTGATTTGCATGTCTTTATTGACTAACGATGCTCAGCATCTTTTCCTATGCTTATTGAGCATTTTATATATCATCTTTAAAGAAATGTGTATACGAAACCTTGGCTCATTTAAAAATTAGGTTACTTAGAGAATAAATAACCAGGCCTGGGGGGTGTAGCTCAGTGGTAGAGCACTTGCCTAACATGTAAAACCTTCAGTTTGATTCCCAGCTCCACAAAATAATTGATCAATCAATTAATTTAATTGAATAATTTATTTGGGGCTAGAGCAATGGCTCAGTGGTCAAGTGGTTGCCTGGCATGAGTGAGGACCTGGGTTTAATCCCCAGCACCACATATAAGTGGAGCGAAAACAAAACGGATGAAAAAATAAAATAAGAAATAGATTGTCTTTTTATTGTCAAGTTGTAAGTTATATATTTTGGATGCAAATGTCTTATCAGATATATAATTTGAAAATATTTTCTTCCATTCTATGGATTTTATTTATTTATTTATTTATTTATTTTGCTTTTTAGGACCAAAAGTAGTTACTAAATACACCATTCTGTAACTTGCTCTTTTTTTTTTTTTAACGAAAGAGAGAGAGAGAATCATTTTATTTATTGTTTCATCTGGCCTTTGTTTCTCTGACATTTGGTTGTGTACGGGTGCTGGGGTTTGAATCCTGGTCCTTGCGCATGTCAGGCAAGCACTCCAACGGCTGAGCCACTGCTCCAGCCCCAACTTGCTCTTTTTAATAGTGTATCATGGACATCTTCAACTGTCAAGAAAAAGCTACCTCAATTTCCCCCCTAACTTGGTGTTTCCGCCTGCGTTCTTTTTCATGGCTGTGTAGTATTCCTCTAGTTTGTACCAGTTTGCCCAGTCCTCTGCTGAGTTTCTTAAAGTGTCTTCAGTTCATGTGCTGGCGAAAGACTAGGATGCAGCTGCTCAACCACCCTGCTGTCTGCTTTTGGATGATGTGAAAATGCAAGTAGGCGCAGGAAATGTCTCTAACCCGCTTACACTTCCTCTCTGAACTTATGCGGTTTCACAACCCCCAAGGCACCCCCTCTCACCCTCCTCCCACCCAGTGTCACTAGCCTGGCGCCTCTGTGAGAAATTTCCACTGCAAGAGGCCCCTTACCCTTAGCCTTGTTTCCCTCTTCCACCCTGCCTAGGCTGTCTGTAAATCCCAAGGGCCTTCCAAGATTGAGCCTGGGCTGGCAGGTCCCTCCGACGTGGACAGGATGAAGAATTCCTGCGTCGCCGTAATGAGGTTGCTGCTGTCCGGGCCCTTTCTCCTTGGTAGGAAAGCGGGGAGCAGAGGGGAGGGGAAGGGACATGTGTCTGTGACCAGGGAAACTGCAGGGCTTTGTGAAACTGGAGTAGAGGAGGAGCTGCTCTAAGGGTGGGATCTGCCGTAGGTGATGCGGGACCCAGGAATCCTAGGGGAGAAGGGGGAAAGCTCTAAGGGTGGGATCGGCTGTAGGTGATGTGGGGCCCAGGAGTCCTAAGGGGAGAACGGGGAAAAGAAAGAGAAAGAGAGCCGAAGCTCAAGCTATAGGCAGAAGGGAGACAGGTAGCATCATGTAGCGTGGGCAGTGCACCCCTAAAAAGGGTGGATGGTTAATGCTTATGAGGGCCAAAGGAGAACGCTGGACCCAGTTGCTACCTGTGGTCTTAGGCAAATCCCTTCCTGTTTGCCGGCCTTGCTCCCTTCATCTGGACAAATGAAGGTGCCAGCACCCCCCAGCACCCCAGGATGCTACCAACTAGTTCTGATCCCCAGAAGGAAAAACAGGGCAGAAAAAGACAGTTTGGTTTGCAGCTGATGCCTGCTGTGGGAGGATGGGGGGCTCTGAGACAGAAACTTCAGCAGGCATCACTCTCTCTGTGGGGTGGGTTGTGGGGAGCTTGGGATGAATGGGGAGGCAGCCTGGCGGGGGTCAGGGGATCTTGGGTCCCTGAGGCTGGTCTTTTGCATTCTTGGGTACCTGGGCCCCATGATCATGGAGACATGGGTGTGTGAGGAGGCACAGCCTGCCCTGGGGTATCCCCATCTTGGTTCCTGCCTAGGAACCTAGCACCCTGTACCTCAGGGCCCTCTTCCGTCTGTTGCTCTCTCAGTCCTCCACCTTCTCATTCTTCCTTCTTTGCTGATAAGCTGAAAGGAAGTTGTGTGCTTCTCATGCCTGGGAAGAGCTGCCAGAAATCTGGGTGACAGGGAGTGCTGTTCTCCTATGTTCCAGATTCAAGGACTTGCAGGGGAAGTCCAAGGACGGTTTCCAGTTCTGTCTGGGTGTAGGGGGCCTGGGAAGCGCAGGCTGAGTTTTTGGGAGCAGGAAGATGAGCTGTGGCCAATCAGTGCCATGGTTCTCTCAGTTCCTGGACCCTCAGTGCGTGGGGGTATTGTGGGTCCCGTGGGGGCCCCAGTCAGAAGCAACTGACCGCCCTTACCTCTCCTAGCACCAGCCTCGAGTTACAACCTGGACGTGCTAAACGTGCAGAGATTCTCCAACCCACAAGCTGGGAGGCACTTTGGGTACCGCGTCCTGCAGGTTGGCAATGGGTAAGCTGCCACCCCCCGAAATCCTCCTTGCCCAGCAGAGCACACAAGTCCAGGCACCCCTATGCCACACAGTAGGCAAGCCATTGATGGCTTTTGAATTGATCATTGAATGAATGAACTCAGACTGTCACCTCTGGGGGATCATTCTCTGGGCCTCAAGTTTTCTAGACTATACATAGGCAGGATCCGTGACATTCTAACATTCTGGAATATGGAATTATTTTTTGGGGGGATCAGGAGGGAAGGAGAGGGGGCCGATGAGTCTCTTCGAAAGGGGAGTGACTGCATTGCTTTGAAATAGTTGGTTGCCTTTCATCTTTTTAATAGGCAGGAGTGGGTGGGTAAAGACCCGGGCAACTTAAGTCCTCACAGGTGAAATTTCTCACCAGGGTTATTGTGGGAGCTCCAGGTGAGGGGAACAGCACAGGAAACCTCTATTTGTGCCAGTCAGACACTGGACAGTGCCTGCCAATCATGCCGACAGGTGAGTAGCTGGTAAGGGAGCAGGGAGGAATGGAATCTTAGGGAAATCGAGGCTGCCCCAATACATCTGGATTGCTTGAGTTCCTTCAGACCAACCTTCTGGTGCCTACAGATTCCAACCACACCTCCAAGTATTTGGGAATGACCTTGGTGACAGACCCCTTCGGTGGAAAACTTTTGGTAAGAATCTTGTATAGAGGTGATATTGGAACCTGTGAAGCTCAACGTTAGGGAAGAGAGATTGAAAAGAGGGGAAAAGGCCGGGAGCAGTGGTGTACTCCTAGCAGCTCGGGAGGTCGAGGCAGAGAGATTCGGATTCAGATTCTATTGGTGTTTATGAAAACCAACTATGGACCAGTTACTTTCTTTTTCTTTTTTTAAAGAGAGAGGGACAGTGAGAGAGAGAGAGAGAGAGAGAGAGAGAGAATCAATTTTATTTAGTTTTTCATGTGGCTTTCATTGCTCCAACACACAGTTGTGTATGTGGTGCTGGGGTTCGAACCTGGGTCCTCCTTGCGCATGCTAGGCAAGCACCATAACCGCTGAACCATCGCTCCAGCCCCTGAACCAGTTATTTTCAAGAACCTCTTTACTTCAGTTATTGTTGCAAAGATGAAATATCTATGATTATTAATATATAATATGATTTTAGTGACATACCTATTTTTAATGTTTTAATAGTTATATGTTTTTTCAATGGTTTATTAGAACATATACATTGTGGGAACTGAAGCCGTGGCTCAGTGGTTTGAGTGCTTGCTTGGCATTTGCAAGGGCCTGGGTTCAAACCTCAGCGCCACATACATACACAGCTAAGTGTCAGAGAAACAAAGGCCAGGTGAAAAAAAAATGAAATAGATTCTCTTTCTCTCTCACTCTCTCTTTAAAAAAGGAAAAAAATCTATATACATATATATAAAAAATATATGTGTATATATGTATATAGTATAGGAGAAAGCTAAGTTAAAAAAGTAAGTTTAAAGGAAAGCATTAATTAACTAGTATGCCCATAGGTTAGAAATTGTGAAGTGTTATACAAATGTCTAGTTTGGGAGGCGTTGCTGTATTTCTTTTAACACTGAAGACATTTGCATGAGCCAGGCGTGGGGACATATGTCTGTAATACCAGCGACTCTAGAGGCTGAGGCAGGAGGATCAGAAGTTCCTCAGCCTCAGCAAGTTAGTGAAGCCTAAACAACTTAGTGAGATCCTGTCTCAAAAGAAAATATAAAAGGAGCTCCAGCCCCTAGACTTTAGCATCCATTG
This sequence comes from Aplodontia rufa, assembly GCA_004027875.1. Lineage (NCBI taxonomy): Eukaryota > Metazoa > Chordata > Mammalia > Rodentia > Aplodontiidae > Aplodontia > Aplodontia rufa. Next base: position 24,062 of record PVKS010018156.1, read on the forward strand.
GCGTAAAGCATTGGTTGTAGGGATGGAGAGATGGATAATGAGAGACCTCATGGAGGCAGAATTGCTTTGCATCAGCCAGGCATGGTGGTGCACACCTGTGATCCCAGTGGCTTGGGAGGCTGAGGCAGGAGGATTGCAAGTTCAAGGCCAGCCTCAGCAATTTAGCCAGGCCCTAAGCAACTTAGCAAGAAAATAAAATATTTTTTTTTAAAAAAGGGATGGGGATGTGATTCCGTGGTTAAGTGCTGTTGAGTTTAATCCCTGGTCAAAAAAAAAAAGGCTGGAGTGGTGGCTTGAAGGTGGAGCACTTGCCTGGCTTGTACAAGGACCTGAATTCGAACCTCAGCACAACATATACAACTAAGTGGAGGGAAAAAAAAGAACAGATGAAAAAAATAAAAATTGGCCTTTTCTCTCTCTCACTCCAAAAAAAAATAACTTTAAAAAAATTACTTTTGCTTTTCTCTGGAATAACCATTTGGGTGTAGGGAGGGAGGGAGGAGACAGGACTCTGAAGGTTCTTGTGCATTGCTGATGATACCTAAAAGACGCAGAGCAAGAGGAAGCCCCAACCCTTTGCTTTTGTTTCCTTCAGGCTTGTGACCCTGGGCTGTCTCGGACATGCGACCAGAACACCTACCTGAGTGGCCTGTGTTACCTCTTTCCCCAGAATCTGGGGGAACCTGAGCTGCAGGGGCATCCTGGTTATCAGGGTAAAGAAACCAAGGCCTCAGTGGGTAACAATATCTCTAAATGCCAGGCACAGTGGTGCACGCCTGTAATCCCAGTGGCTCAGGAGGCTGAGGCAGGAGGATCTCAAGTTCAATTTGAGCCTCAGCAATTTAGTGAGGCCTTAAGCAACTCAAACTAAAATATAAAAAAGGTCTGGGGATGTGGCTCAGTGGTTAAGCACCCCTGGGCTCAACCTTTGCATCTGGTTTCTGCAGAATGCATTAAAGGCAACGTAGACCTGGTGTTCCTGTTTGATGGCTCCATGAGCTTGCAACAAGATGAGTTTCGGAAAATTGTGGACTTCATGAAGGATGTGATGAGGAAACTCAGCAACTCTTCCTACCAGGTAAATATGCTGGTCAGGGTTCTTGATTACAGGCAGTAGATGCCTACCTGAACCAGCTTGTTAAAGAAAAGTGTAGTATGGGTTCTCTGTCCAGAACCTATGGGAGGGAGAAGAGAGCTTCTAGAACTCTCTCTGATCTTCGTTTCTGTTTCCTTTTGGGCTCTGGCTTCCCTCCACTCTGTTGCTCTCTCTGTAATCTAACTTCTGTGGATCCCATGAGCCACGTGGGCCTGTGGAAAACTTCCAAGTCACATGTTAAAGTTCCAGAAGAGTTTTTTAACCTTCCTTTCAACCAATTCCTCCTTCTGAAAATTTCAAATTTTCAGAGAAGAGCTTCTGACTGGCCTAGACTGCCTGGTGACCACGTGCTTTAGTCAGCTTTTTTTGCTGCTGTGACCGAAAGATCTGACAAGAATAACTGAAGGAGGAAATGTTTATTTGGGGTTCATAGTTTCAGGGTCTCAGCCTACAGATGACCGATTCCATTCCTCAGGGGCTGGGATGAGGCACAACGTCACGGTCGAAGTGTGTGGTGAAGGAAGGGCACCCAGGAAGCAGAGAAATATAAACCCCAAAGCCACCCCCCAGGAACCCACCTCCTGCAGCCACACCCTGCCTGCTAGAGTTACCACTCAGTTAATCCCTTTCAGAGGTTAATGCACTGAGGGGTTGAGGCTCTCATAACCCAATCATTTCACCTCTAAACCTTCTTGCATTGTCTGACATATGGGACTTCTCAAGTCTACGCCATGACACCTTGGCTGGCCCAGTCGATGGCATCCACTTTTGCAGGGTCAATCCACCCAAATATGACTACCAGAAACCATCCTGCTAGTGGGGATGGTTTCTCAGGCCCAAGAACAAGAGCTTAGCAGACAACACTGCATAAGAAAGCAGAGGTTCCTTTTATTTTATATCTGCAATTATTTATAGATTGCTTCATTTCAAAAGAATAATTTGAAGCAGGGGTGCAGAGTTGGTTACCCGGATCCCGCATGAGAATTAGAGATTAGAGGGGGAAAGTGGGAAGGGATAGGTAACTACGTCTAGCTACGTCTCATTTCCTCCTTCCTTTCCTAGTTTGCTGCTGTTCAGTTTTCCACGGATTACAGAACAGAATTTAATTTCTTGGATTATGTTAGACTGAAGGACCCTGATGTTTTACTAGCCAACGTGAAACACATGTGCGAGCTGACCAACACCTTTGGTGCCATCAAATATGTCACGTGAGTTCCCTTTGGAGGAGAGAAAAATGTCCATTCATCTGTTCTTTGTGAGCAAGCTTCTTCCACTTGCAAAGCGTGGGACATCAATAGATAGGTACAGCGCAGCATGGTGGGCACACCTGCGATCCCAGCTCCACAGGAGGCTGAGGCAGGAGGATTGCAAGTTTAAAGCCAGCCTCAGCAATTTAGAGAGGCCCTAAGCAACTTAGCAGACCCTGTCTCAAAATAAAAAAGAAATTTTAAAAGCCTGGGGATGGGGCTTCTCTAAGAGACAGGGTCTCACATTGTTGCCCAGGCTGGACACGAACTCCTGGGCTCAAGTGCTTCTCCTACCTTAGCCTCCCTACTAGCTGACACTACAGACACGGGCCATTGCAACCGACTTAAAACAGCTTTTTCAATATCTACAAATTAGAAACTGTAAGCAACAAGAAAGCACTGGTCTTAGTTTAATTGTCAGTGTTCCTTTGAGCAATAATATGTACATTTTACAATCAGCATTGATGTTTTTTGTTGTTGTTTTTGGTTTTGTGTTTTTTTTCCTGGTACCAGGGATAGAACCCAGAAGCACTTTACCACCGAACCACATCCCCAGGCCTTTTTATTTTTCATTTTGAAACAGGGTCTCAATAAGTGGCTTAGGGTCTCACTAAATTGCTGAGGCTGGCCTCAACCTTGCAATCCTCCTACCTCAGCCTCCCAAGTCAGTGGGATTACATATGAGCTTGTTCTGGCAGAATGACTGTTCAATTTTCTTTGGCTGTGCAGGAATTTTGTCCCCTTGAAATCTCACCTAGATTAACATCTCTAGCTGACAAAAGGGTGGCTGGTACACAGTTGAAATAGAGGGTAGACAGCCCAGAGTCACCCCTGGCAAAAATTCCCCTTTAGTGCCTGTGGATTCTGAGACACCCACCGAACTACCCAGAATATACCATGCAAACCACTGGTCTAGAGGGAGAGGGTAGCAGGAAGGGCAGGGTAGAGACTCAGAGGAGAATGCTGAAGGTTTAGAACACCTGCCCGGGAGATTCAGGAAGGGCTTTTGCATAGTTGGCAGAGCAGTGATTTAATGAGCAGCAGGGTGGGGCGATCTCAGGCTCCGGTTTGTGGGGAGTCTAATATCCCCCTCTCCCGGACACAGGACACAGGTGTTCCGGAAAGAGGAGGGGGCCCGGCCAGATGCCACCAAAGTGCTCATCATCATCACCGATGGAGAGGCTACTGACCTTGGGGACACTGAGATGGCAAAAGACATCATCCGCTACATCATCGGGGTAGGGGGTCCCAGTCTGCTCTGCCTCTCACCTCTTCTTGACTTTTCTTTTTCTACTCTGGATCCCCCATTCCTTTCCTCCCTGGGGTCTGAGGTTTGGAGGATGCCTGGCTCTTCACTCTTCGTTCCCTTGTAGATTGGCAAGTACTTCAAGACCCAGAAGAGTCAGGAGGCCCTTCACAAATTTGCCTCGAAACCCACGAAGGAGTTTGTAAAGATTCTGGACACGTTCGAGAAGCTCAGAGATCTTTTCACTGAGCTGCAAAAGAAGATCTATGACATCGAGGGTGAGTGGCAGTCCCTGGGAGAGAATTTGGGAGGTTGGATTAAAAACTCCATGGGACATTAGATTGGAGACACTGAAGAATAATGGGCGCTGAGTGTCTGACGCTGCCGGGAGCTGTCCTTAACAAGCAGCCAACAACCTCAAGCAGGAACAGAGGAGAGGGTGACATAAGGCAGGCTCCGATGGGCCATCTCTCTGAAATTCCATCTTTCTCGTGGAGCTCAACTCAATCCACAGTGGAGCCAAATCTGACCTGTATTTGGTATCATCTGAGCCCTGCAGGGTGACTGTCTAATTTCTTTCTCTTCTTGCTCAATGCTTTCATTTCAATTATCATAGTCCCCACATTACCTAAGATGGGCAAGCTTGTGGCACGAACCGATAATCCCAGCAGCTCTGGAGGCTGAGGCAGGAGAATCATGTTTGAGGCCAGCCTCAGAAATTTAGTCAGACCTGAAGCAATTTAGTGAGACTCTGTCTCAAAATAAAAAAATAAAAAGGACTGGGGAAGTGGCTCAGTGGTAAAGCATCCCTGGGTTCAATTCCACCCCCACCCACAAAAAAAAGGGTAGGCGAGTTAGTAGGAACCTAACCCACAGGCACTCTTCCTTGGCCTAGAAGAAAAGAAAGTTCTCCTTGCAGTCACCAGATGGTCATGGGAGGGTATTACCCTAGGAAGATCGCTGTGCTACAGGATGCACAATGCCCAAGGCCAAGTCCCCTAGGCCAGGACACAGCCTTGGTGTTAGGTTCTCTTAAACGTGCAATGTGGTGTCCATAATGGAGCTGGACAGACTGGACAGACCCACTCTGGTCCCAGGGACTTCGGAGGCTGAGGCAGGAGGATTGCAAGTTCAAAGCCAGCCTCAGAAATTTAGTGAATCCCTGAGCAACTCAGCGAGACCCTGTCTCAAAATAAAATATAAAAAGGACTGGGGATGATGTGGCTTAGTGGTTAAGTGCCCCTCGATTCAATCTCTGGTACAAAAAAAAAAAAATCCATCTGTCTCTTACCTGCTGTGTGACCCCAGTCAGGTTACTTCCCTCTCTGAGGCTTGTTGTTCCTCTTTGTTAAATTCAGTTAATAATACCAGTTTCATGGGGTTGTAAGGTTTAGTTGCTAGATTAGTTCCCTAGGGCTACTGTAACGAAATAACAAAGACCAGGTGGCTTAATGCAGCAGAAATGTATTATCTTAACATTTGAGAATCTAGAAATCCAAAGGAGCAGGCTGGTGCTCTTTCTGACACTTCAGCTGCCATTCTTGGCGTTCCTCCGTTTGTGGGTGGATCTTCCAGTCACCTGGCCACCTTATCTCGTGTCTCTTCCTGTCATCTCTCATCTGTACACCTGTGTTGCTATGTGTGTCCCAATTTCCTTTTTAATAAGAATACCAGTCATATGGGATTAGGGCTACCCTAATGACCTCATTTTAACCTGCTTACATCTATATAGACCCTATTTCCCAAACAGCTCACATCCAGAGATCCTGGGAATTAGGAATTCAACATATCATTTTGGAGGACATAATTCAACTCATTATTTCAGTTTAGTAATATTCCCAGTACATGTAGGCTCTCCAAAGATCAGAGCTCTTTTTTTCCCCCTCAATATATTTTTTGGAGGGGGGAACTGAACTCAGGGCACTTTACCACTAAGTCACATCCCCAGCACTTTTTTTTTTAAGACAGAATCTTGCTAAGCTGCTGAGGCTGGCCTCAAACTTGCATCCTGCTGCCTCAGCCTCCTGAGTCACTGGGATTACAGGTGTGCACCACCATGCCCGGATCCATATTTTCATTGCCTATTATAAATCATAGCTCTATCGCCAGCTCTCATCCTCTCTCTTTGACCTGCCCCTGCTTATCATCCTGCTCTTAGCTCAGATGTCATTTCCTCCTGTGAAGTTCTCATTGATGCCCCAAGTTTGGGTTAAGTGCTTCTTCCTGATTGCTTCCGTAACTGCTATATGTTGCCTGTTAAAACCCTCAGCAGCACGTGCAGGTTTCTAATTCATCTGTTCACTTCTGTCTTGCACACTGCACTCTGAGGACCCTGTTACAGCAAATGCTCCCTCTGCTTTCTCAGCATCGATATCCCTGGCTCCAGATGCTTATGCTAATCACTTAGTCAATGAATGAACTCATCATCATAATATTTGCCGTGTTTCTTGAGAACGTCCATGGAACAGACCCTTTCTCTACGTTATTTATCTCAGCATCATTGGAAAGCTGGTGCTATAATTTCCATTTTATTGATTCAGGCATGCAACCACCAAATACCAGACTCTCTGAATAATCCCAAGGGAGAGCTCATATTCACAATGGGTAAAGGAAGACAGTGAACAAACATGATCATTAAGGGTTATGATAAGTGCCTTATAAACAGAGAATGAATAAATCTGTGAGATAGACTTATGAAGAAGCAACTGGGCTGGGGTGTATCTCCATGGTAGACTGCTTGCCCACGTGGAGGAGGCTTTTGTTTCTCCAACACCCAGTTGTGGTTGTGGTGCTGGGGCCCAAACCCAGGTCCTTGTGCATGCCAGGCAAGCGCTCTAAGTGCTGAGTCACCACTCCAGCCCATCCCCAGCCCTGCTTTTTTCTTTTTCTTTTTTTTTCAGGGCTGAGGACTGAACTCGGGGGCCTTGTGCATGCTAGGCAAGCGCTCTGCCACTGAGCTAAATCCCCAACCCCCATCCCTAGCCCTTTTAATATTTTATTTTGAGACAGTGTCTTGCTAAGTTGCTTAAGGTCTTGCTAAGTTGCTTACGGCCTTGCTAAGTTGCTGAGGCCGGCTTTGAACTTGTGATCCTCCTGCCTCAGCCTCCCCAGTTTCTGGAATTATAAGCTACAGGCATGTACCACCATATCTGGCAAATGGCATGGTTTTTAAGAAAGAAAAAATATATCATTGGTATACGTTTTTGAAAAAAAACATTACCCTGGCTTGTTCTGGAAAGAAAGCATGGAAAGAATGGAGTCGGAGACCAAATAGGTAAACAACTGCAGCATTTAAGCAATAGATGACGATGACCGGGACCGATGTGGTAGCAGTACAGAGTATTCGGAGAAGGTGACAGGTGTTATCTTGAGGTAGAACCATCACGATTTGGCAATTCTTAGAGCTAAGAGAAGGGGAAGGGAAGCATCAAGATTGGTTCCTGGTTTCTTAGCATGGTTCCCCAGGAGGCTGGGGGTCCCCATCCTTGATGTGAAGCCTGAATAGTACCAGCAACCAAGAGCTCCACTGTGTCCAGGTGCAGTGATGCAATCCCATCTCAGGGGCCTGAGGCAGGAGGATCACAAGTTCAAGGCCAGCCTGAGCAAAGGAGCAAAACCCTTTCTCAAAACAAAAAAATATAAAGGACCAAGAATGTAGTTTAGTAGTAAAGCACCCCTGTGTGCAATGTCATTACCATGAAAATTAATTAATTAATTAATAAAATAGGCTGGGCATGGTGGTGCACACCTTTAATCCCAGTGACTCAGGAGGCGGAGGCAGGAAGATGGCAGATTTGAGATCAGCCCCTACAACTCAATGAGACCTTTTCTCAAAATAAAAAATAAAAAGAATTGGGAATATAGCTCAACGGTAAAGCGCCCCTGGGTTCAATCTTCAGTTCCAATAAATAAATAATTTTTTTTTAAAAAGCTGTACCTCGGCACTTGCCTGGCAAGTGTGAGGACGCAAGTTCAAACCCCAGCACCACATACACAACGAGGTCTTGGAGCAATGAAAGCCACATGAGAAACTGAGTAAAATTAATTAATTGATTCTCTCTTTCTCTCTCTCACTATCCCTCTCTCTTTAAAAAAAAAATGCTGAACCTGGGGCTGGAGCAGTGGCTCAGCGGTTATGGTGCTTGCCTGGCGTGCAAGAGGACTCGTGTTTGAACCCCAGCACCACGTACGCAATGAAGTGTCAGAGCAACAAAAACCAAATGAGAAACTAAATAAAATAGATTCTCTCTTTCTCTCTCTCTTTCACTGTCCCTCTCTCTTAAAAAAAAAAAAAAGCTGTACCTTAGACACTAGGGTGGGGTGAACAAGACAGCTGACTCGGAGCCTCAGGCCACTTCCCCAATCTGTCCTAGTCTAACATTCATAAATGCTGGCCCTCCTCCCAGGCCTCCCAGGAGTGTCGCTGTTGTCATGGCTTTTTGGGTCTCAGCCTGTTCTCCCCTACTTTGTCCTTCAGGCACAAACAAACAGGACCTGGCATCCTTCAACATGGAGCTGTCCTCCAGTGGGATCAGCGCAGACCTCAGCAAGGTGCGTGGTAACCTGAAGCCATGAGCAGAGGGCCATTGTGGGGATGCAGCTGGCTCTGGGAGGGTCCTGACTCGAGCCTCTCCTTCCCTGGGCAGGGCCACGCAGTTGTGGGGGCAGCAGGAGCCAAGGACTGGGCCGGGGGCTTTCTAGACCTGAAGGCTGACTTCCAGGATGCTACATTTATTGGAAACGAACCCTTGACACCAGAAGCGAGAGGAGGGTATTTGGGTGAGTATTTCTCGCTTTTGATGGGTTCTTCTGTTTGAGGGGGCAGAGAGTAGCTCAGACTGGCTTTGCAAATAATAACAAAGGTAGGTAAGCAACCAGCATGAACGAACTCAGAGTTTAAATATGATTATAACATATGACAGTCTTAATTTTTCCTTTAATACCTCTCACTTGTGTAATAATCATTTTAAAAAAATTTTCTTGATTTTTCTGATGCTTTTGACATCTTAGCCCTTGGCTCATCCTGGACTGGCTAATTCCTAGAGCTACTGAACATGACTTTCATATGCCTATTAGTCATCCAGAGCCCAGAGCCCCAATCACTCATTTCATCCAACTCGTACACCAAGCCAAGAGCACCCATGGCCAGGTACCAGACAACCAGAGCACATCCCTACACCCCTGAGCCTGCCCAAATTCTTCAATCTGTCCAATCCTGAACTAAACTTGCTAAAACTTGCCTACCCTGCTTTCCCATTCTTCCCACAAAAATCACAGTCTTGCTCCTCATTGACCTGGTGCTTCCAACCCGGCCCTTTTGTGGACTGCAGTGCCTTGCACTTCTAGGGAACTGAGTAGTATACTTCTTTCAGATGCCAGTGACTCCCTGTCATCACCCAGTTATATCTAAACATTAAATTCCAGGTCAATTTTATTTATTTATTTATTTATTTATTTATTTATTTATTTATTTATTTAAAATAGAGGGAGAGAGAGAGAGAGAGAAAGAGAATTATTCATCCGGCCTTTGTTTCTCCAACACTTAGCTGTTTATGTGGTGCTGGGGTTTGAACCAGGGGACTCACGCATGCCTGGCAAGAGCTCCAACCACTGAGCCACTACTCCAGCCCTCCAGGTCTATTTTAAAACAATCTGCCTGGGTTGAAGCTGTGGCTCAGCAGTAGAGAGCTTGCCTGGCATGTGCAAGGACCTGGGTTCAAACTCCAGTGCCACATACACAACTAAGTGTCAGAAAAACAAAAACCAGAAAAAAAATTTTGACTCTCTCTCCTTCTCACTCTCTCTCTCTTTAAAAAAATAAAACAATCTGCTTTCTTAGTAGAAGGACTACTAACTCCTTTATGGGGCTTCTGCCTCTTGAATTGTTCAAGAACTCTAGAGTTTATTCTGTTCAAGAATTCTTTTGATGCTAAACAGAGGAAATGCATCTGGTCGATCCATAATTGCTATTGCTTCTCTCTGCCACATGGTGGCACTGTTGAAGCCTCATCCTGCACAGCTCTGTTGGTGCCAGTCCACCTAATTTGGTGCCATTCCCAGGCTTATCCTTGTGCTCTAAGGTTAGAACTCTTCTGGTTTGGTTCATATAGTCAGCCTGCGCCAAGGTGTGAACTGGCTCCAAGAGCCCAGGATAGTGCTGCTTCCGAGTTTGACCTTCTCATGGACAAACCTTCTTCCACACTCCCTTATCCATGAGCATTGCTTAGGAGTGGGTCCATCCTTTGTTAAGCTCAGAACTGGGCATGGAGCCATGGCTCGGGGGCTACTGCGCTTGCCTGGCATTCGTGAGGATGTGAGTTCGAACCCCAGCACCACGTACACAACGAAGTGTTGGAGCACAAAAGCCACATGAAAAACTGAATAAAACTAACTCTCATCCTCTCTTTCTCTCTCTGTCCCTCTCTCTTTATAGAAAAAAAATTCTCAGAACACAAATACCTTATTAAATTTTTTCTCAGGAAACTTGGTGCTATTTTTTTTAAGAGAGAGAGAGAGAGAGAGAAAGGGAGAGGGAATCAATTATATTTAGTTTTCCATGTGGCTTTTGTTGCTCCAACACTTTGTTGTGTACTTGGTGCTGGGGTTTGAACCCGCATCCTTGCACCTGCCAGGCAAGCGCCACTCCAGCCCCAGTGTTTATTCATCTTACATCTACCCTTCCAAAGAAGACTTCCCATGGTGATTTTTTTTCTCTTTTGGACATTCTTAACTGAACAATCACCTCCTGAGATCCTGCAAGCCTTATTTTATTTACTTTATTTATTTATTTAGGTATTGGGCATTGAACCCAAGGGTGCTTAACCACTGAGCCACATCCCCAGCCCTTTTTATTTTTTATTTTTATTTTGAGACAAGATCTTGCTAAGTTGCTCAGGGCTCCTTAAGTTGCTGTTGTTCTAAATGCTTTACACATATTAACTTAATTTATCTTATTTCATATTCACAACAACTCGGTGAGAAGGAATTTTTAAAGAAGTTTTTATTTTGGAGTCTTGGTTTCTTTCTTGTGGTACTGGGGAATCTAAACCCCCTACACACACACACACACAGACTGCAAGTGCTCTTCCACTGAGCTACATCCGCAGGGCAAGAAAGTTATTTTTATTATTTCTATTCTACAGATGAAGAAATTGAGCCAAGACAGTTTAAATAACTTGCATAGGGTCACAGAATGAGTAGGGGAGCCCGGGTAGGTCAGTCTATAAACCACTACATTTACATTTCTGCCCTCAAGGGGATTTTCTGTTTTTCAGTATACTGTAAAATCCCTGCCAACTTTGCTCACTAAAGAAGTGGCAGTCGGGGCTGGAGCAGTGGCTCAGGGGTTACAGTGCACACCTTGCATGCACGAGTGTGCGGGTTCAAACCCCAGCACCACATACACAACAAAGTGTCCAGCAACCAAAGCCACGTGACAAATTAGATAAAATTGATTCTGTCTTTCTCTCTCTCTCTCTCTCTCTCTCTTTCTCTTTTTTTAAAAAAAAGTAGTGGCAGTTGGGGCTGGAGCGGTGGTTCAGAGGTTACAGTGCTTGCCTGGCATGTGCAAGGATGCAGGTTCAAAACCCAGCATAGAAGTTGCATGAAAAACTAAATAAAATTGTTTCTCTCTTTCACTCTCTCTCTCACTGTCCCTCTCTCTTAAAAAAAGAAGAAGAAGAAGAGGCAATCACAGGCACAGTGGCACATGCCTATAATCCTAGAGCCTCCAGAGGCTGAGACAAGAGGATCACAAGTTCAGAGCCAGCCCCAGCAACTTAGTGAGGCCCTGAGCAACTTAACAAGACTGTCTCAAAATAAAAAAGGGCTGCGAATGTGGCTCAGTAGTTAAGTACCCCTGGGTTCAATCCCTGACACTCAGAAAAAAAAAAGATAAAAAATAAAGAAAAAAAGGAGGAAGACCACAATAGTGTTGGTGACTTGGGAGTCTGAGGCGGGAGGATCCCAAGTTCAAGGCCAGCCTAGGCAATTTAGAAAGACTCTGTCTCTAAAACAAAATTTTAAAAAGGAGGTGGAGATGTAACTCAGAGATAGAGTGCCCCTGGATTTTATCCTCAGTACCAAAATCTAAAAAAAAAAGAAATAAAAAGAAGAGGCAGTCACACCACTACACACACACACACACACACACACACACACAAACATAACATCGAGTGCTTATTATTAAAGGCTACTGGCCTTTAGCTCTTAGTTTAGTTGTTGTAAGCATGGTACTAGCTTTATTTTATTTTATTTTTTTAAAGAGAGAGGGACAATGAGAGAGAAAGAGAGAATCAATTTTATTTAGTTTTTCTTGTGGCTTTTGTTGCTCCGACACTTAGTTTACGTGGTGCTGGGGTTCGAACCCACATCCTCATGCGTGCCAGGCAAGCACTGTAACCACTGAGCCACCGCTCCAGCCCCTGGTGCTACCTTTTTATATACGTGGCCTGATTCCATCCTCAAAATTACCCATGAGGTTGCTACTGTGTGCATTTTTATTTATCTGGTGATTTGAATCTCAGGAGAAGGTCTTCTGGATGTTTCCATGCATTTTTGTTCAGTTTCCCTGGGCCTCTGCCCTTTCCCTGTGGCTATTTCCTCCCTCCAGCATCCTTTGCATTTCCAACTCCATGCCCCGCTTCCCCTCAGGTTACACTGTGACCTGGCTGCCCTCCCAGGGGTCCACATCTCTGCTGGCGGCTGGAGCCCCCCGATACCAGCATGTGGGGCGAGTGCTACTCTTTCAAGAATCACAGGACAGAGGACACTGGAGCCAGGTCCAGAAAATCAACGGGACCCAGGTGAGCATGGCCCTGGAGGCATCTTCAGGACAGGTAGCTCGTGCGACCTGAGCGATGCTCATGTCCTTTCAACACCCCTCCCCATCGTGTGGCAGGCCCCATCTGAATTGTTGCTCACAAAACCCTCTGAGACAAGCCTTGGGTCTCTGAAGCTTAAGAAACTGAACATTCCAGAACTCAGCTTGTCTTAACCTCATAGGTTCGAAGGGTGGATCCAGGACTTCAGTCCGCATTTGAGGGATTGTAAGAAGATGGATATGGTGCATCTAAGCGGGAGGTAACCTGCCACCTCCTGCTGTCCCTGTGGGCTCTTCCTCAGACATCTTCCTCTCCCTACAGATTGGCTCTTATTTTGGTGGGGAGCTCTGTGGCATTGACATGAACCAAGATGGGGAGACAGAGCTGTTGCTGATTGGAGCCCCCCTGTTCTACGGGGAGCAGAGAGGAGGCCGCGTGTTTATCTACCAGAAAAAACAGGTGGGAACCAGGACCCTGAGTGAGGTGGCAGGGGAAAAGCAGAGGTACTCAGACCTACTCGGGTCCTAATTATTCTGAAGGGCCTTTCCTCTCTGGTCATGTGTGAATCAAAACTTTAGAGAAATAATGGCTAAGGCTCCCTGGGGGAGGACAGTGTGCGAGGTGCAGTGCCTACGTTTTATAAATATGAATTCATTTCATCCTTCGATCACCTCCTGAGATCCTGCAAGCCTTATTTTTTTATTTATTTAGGTATTGGGCATTGAACCCAAGGGCACTTAACCACTGAGCCACACCCCCAGTCCTTTTTATTTTTTATTTTGAGATAGGGTCTTGCTAAGTTGCTCAGGGCCTCCTTAAGTTGCTGTCTTTCAACTTGAGATCCTCCTGCCTTGGCCTCCTGAGCCGCAGGGATTAGAGGAATGTGCCACCACAGCAGGCCCTGTAAGCCTTATTTTATAAATAGAGGTTCAAGGAGGCTGTTACTTTCCAGAGCTATGAGGTCACACAGACAGCACAAAAAATGGAGCTGTCACTTGGGCGGGGGTTAGTTTGACAGGGCTGTTCCGAGGGAGGGACCACATCTCACCTCTCAGTCCTGTTTTCCACTGAATTGTCGTCCTTCGCCATGCCGCGTCCTGTGGAAGCTTGCTATGGTGAAGTTGCCACCTACCTGTCTCCTTGTTCCTTCCCAGCTGGGATTTGAAATGGTCTCAGAACTTCAGGGGGATCCTGGTTACCCCCTTGGGCGGTTTGGAGCAGCTATCACTGCCCTGATGGACATCAATGGGGATGAGCTGATGGACGTGGCTGTGGGAGCCCCTCTGGAGGGGCACGGGGCCGTGTACATCTTCAACGGGCAGAACAGTGGGTTCAGCTCCCGGTCAAGTCAGGTGAGATTCCCCACCTGCCCATCAGCCTCCATTCCTGACTCCCAGCCTCCCCCTGTGCTCTGCCCAGCTTAGCATGAATCTCTCTTGCTCTCAGCGAATAGCAGGGACCCAGATGTTCTCAGGAATCCGTTGGTTTGGACGCTCCATCCATGGTGTGAAGGATCTTGGAGGAGATGGCCTGGCAGATGTGGCTGTGGGGGCTGAGGGCCAGGTGATTGTGCTGAGGTAAGGTACATTCCTGAGTCCCTGATAACGTCAGCTCTGATCCTTTCAGTAGTGAGCTGTGCGCTATGCTGAACTCTGGACAGCACCAAACCATTTGGTCTTCACTCAACACTAGGAGATGGGTTCTTCCACATTGACGAATCAAACCTAGGTGTGCAGCCGGGCATGGTGGCACACACCTGTAATCCCAGTGACTGGGAAATTTGAGGCTAGACTCAGCAACTTAGTGAGGCCCTAAGCAACTTAGTGAAAGACCTTGTCTGAAAATAAAAAATAGAAAGGGTTGGGGATGTGGCTCAGTGGTAAAGCACCTCTGGGTTTAATCCCAAATTGCCCCTGCCCCCTAGGAAAAAAAAGGCTGAGTTACATTCTCAGCCTTTTTTTTTTTGGTACCAGGAATTGAACCCAGGGGTGCTTAACCACTTAGCCATACCCTCAGCCCTTTTTATCTTTTATTTTGAGACAGGGTCTCAATAAATTGCTTAGGGCCTCACTAAATTGCTGAGGCTGGTCTCAAATTTGTAATCCTCCTGCCTCAGACTTCCAAGTCACTGAGATTACAGGTGTGTGCCACCATACCTGGCTATTTACCAGGCTTTTTAATTTTGAGGCAGGGTCTCATTGAATGCCCAGATTAGCCTTCAACTTGAGATCCTCCTGCCTCAGCCTCCTGATTCCCTGGGATTATAAGCATGTGCAGCACACCCAACCAGGTTCTCCTTTATAGGGCTTTCAGTCTTACTCCAGTTTCCATTCAATGACGGAACTGGTTTGAACCCAGACCTGACACTGAAACCTCCTAAAGAAGCCATATATGTGATAGACAAAGGCATAGCTTTTAGAACCTGGTGGCCTGGGTTCCCCTGACCTAAGTTTCCTCGTGCTGGAAGTGCTGATAACATTTCCTGCTTTATCCTTCTTTTGTGTTCTTGGACACATCCTTTGTACAGGGCACAGATGTTTATTGATCACCAGCATTGGGTCCAGAGTGTATGTGTAGTGATAGCTGGGCATGGTGTCCCTGTCTCTAATCCCAGAGACTCAGGAGGCTGAGGCAGGAGGATCACAAGTTTGAGATTAGTCAGGACAACTTAGCAAGATCACTCTCAAAATCAAAAATAAAAAGGGGTGGGGTGTATCTGAGTGGTAGAGCACCTGTGGGTTCAATCCCCATTATTGACAAAAAATTAAACAAGTAGATAGATAATTATAAATTGTGGTAAGTGCTATGAAGGAAATGAGCAGGACACCGTGGGAGAGAACTGCAGAGGACTAAAGACTGGGTGACCAAGAAAGGCCTCTTGGAGAAGATGATATTCGAGCTTGAAACTGAAAGACGAGAAAGAACCAGCCTTGCAGAAATCTAGGTTAAGAGATTTCTGTGTAGAAAACGCAGGATGTGCCAGGGCCCTAATATGGAGCCAAAGTTTGACACCAAAGAGGACTGATGTGGCTGGAATGTGGTAAATCCAGGGTCAGGGTGCATAAGATTGGAGATAAGGGTAGGGAGATAGAGCTTGGAGATACAGGCAGCATGGTCTGATTGTAAAATATCTGAATTTTATTTTAAATATCATATGGCATTATTGGATGGTTATAAACATGGAAGTAGCTCAATATGATTTCTCAGGGTTTTTTTTTTTTTAGGGGAGAGGTGAGGGCACTGGGGATTTAACCCAGGGCCACTTTACCACTGAGCTACACCCTCAGCCCTTTTTTAAAATAAAATTTTGAGACAGGGTATCACTAAGTTGCTTAATGCCTTGCTAAATTGCTAAGGCTGGCCTCGGACTTGTGATCCTCCTGACTCAGCCTCCAGAGTCTCGGGGATTGTAGGCATGTGCCCACTGAGCCTGACTGATTTCTTTTTTCACTTTATTTTTATTTTTGTAGTGCTGGGGATCAATCCCAGGACCTCAAAGATGCTAAGCAAGGGCTCTACTGCTGTGCTACATCCCCAGCCCCTGTGATCTCTCTTCTTCTGACTCACTCTTCTTTATAGAAAATGGGTCACAAGGCTGCCAAAAGTCAACTAGAGAAGTCTAATTGTCATCATGGTTGTTAGTGTTGAGAGGTGACAGTGACCTAGAGGCCAGCTGGGGAAGAAGAGTCCTTTGGATTCTGCTGGATGCATCCCCAGGGCTGATGAGGGTGTGCAGCTGAGGCCAAGGGAGGGACTTGGTGGCTTTCTGTCTGGCAGCTCCCGACCTGTGGTGGACGTTGTCACTGTGATGTCCTTCTCCCCGGCCGAGATCCCAGTGCATGAGGTGGAGTGCTCCTACTCAGCCAGCCACACGAAGAAGGAAGGCGTTAACATCACAGTCTGCTTCCAGCTCAAGTCCCTCGTCCCCAAGTTCCAGGGTCAGTGTCCCCAAGAGCAAGTGCCCACCCCAAATCCTGGCTGTGGCCCCAGGATCGCCCCGCATTCACCTCCTGTCCTTTTCGCTGTGCTCAGGTCGCCTGGTTGCCAATCTCTCCTACACTCTGCAGCTGGATGGCCACAGGACCAGGAGCCGGGGACTGTTCCTAGAAGGGAGACCCGAATTCACCGGGAACACGGCGGTCACCCCAGTCATGTCCT
>PVKS010018157.1:0-40603 GCA_004027875.1 Aplodontia rufa
AAAGGAAAAAGGACACAGCAGCACTGTGACTTCAAATTTTTTTTTTTATTTAACAGCCTAAGTAGGTAATTACAAATTTTTTTATTTCACCTGAAATATTGGTAAATATTGGTTAAGGCCTACAAAGGGTTAAAAAATTAATATAAGTTTAGAAATGATAAATAGCCAAATAAGCTTCCAATATTTCAAAAGTGGATAATTAGCCCATAAAAAACAACTTGATTGCAACACAAAAGCTCTGAGCTGGACACACTGGCATATGACCACAATCCCAGCTACTCAGGAGGCTGGGAAAGGAGGATTACAAGTTTGGAACCAGCATTGGCAACTTAGAAGACCCTCAATATAAAAGGGCTTGGGATGTAGCTCAGTGGTAGAGTATCCCTGGGTTCCATCTCAGTACTGGAAAAAAAAAAAAGGCTCTGAAAAACCTTGGGGGAAAAATATAACATTTATTAATCAATGGCTAAGCATTTGAAAAATAATAAAAGAGTTAAAAGGTCCTCAACTCTTAAAAGTACATATTTTTCAGATTATTTGAATGTAAAAAATTAAACTATATAAAGTATTATAAAATGCAAAGTAAATGCTTTTATTAGGAGCTTTTTCACATGGCTTTCATTGCTCTGACACTTAGTTGTGTACATGGGTGCTGGGGTTTGAACCTGTGTACTTGGGCATGCCGGGCAAGCATCGTAATGCCAAGCCACTGCTCCAGCCCCTTAAAGTATGTTTCTGAAGGAGTTTCTAAGCACTGAACAGAATCCATAAAGAAGATATTGAATTGATTAAGCTACAAAAAAAGTTAACATTTGTGATAATGAAAAAACATTACAAATTAAAGTAAAAGCAAATGAAACATAAATATAAAAATAAGCTCTTACAGATTAGTACAAAAGCATCAACATAATTATACAGAATATGAGAAAGCATTTTGCAAAACAATACAAATGCTTGATAAAATTATAGAAATTCTTTTAACTTCTTAAAAGATTTAAAAATTGTTAACTTTTAATCATGAAATATCTTTTGGAGAGGGTGGATTAAACCCTGGCAACCTTACCATGGACCTACATCTCTAGTCCTTTATATTTTGTGACAGAATCCCACTAAATTGCTGAGGGTCTCACTAAGTTGCTGAGGCTGGCCTTGAACTTACAAGCCTCCTGCCTCAGCCTCCCTTGTGGCTGGGATTACAGGTGAGCACCACTGCGCCTAGCATGAAATATCATAATTTACTTATTATACAGTCAAATATTTCATGGACCAGTGATCTAAATGTTGTTAAAAGCACTGGGGGAGAATACACTAGCATCCATGGGAAATTATCAAGGCAATGTTTTCAGAGAGCAGCTCAGAATACTGTATGCAATTGAACATGAGGTGTACATTTTCTCACATTTTAGTACCTGTGAAACCAGTGAGCATCTTACAGCTGAAGACATCTCCCAACTGTTATAAACAGTTAGAGCAAGCTGCCTTTACTCACAAACTGGTTATTATTCCTGTGGCATGACTGGGCTAATGGCAATCCCATGGTGTTTCAGACATAAAAGACCCTCTGAGAAAGGATATTTAGTTCTGTTTATGGTCTAAGCACTTTCTTGAACCAATGCCTAGTAATAGTAAGAAAACTAATTCCTATCCTCAAAATTAACTTTTAATCTACTTGAAATATCAGACAAATTCAAAATGAGGGATATTTTACAGAATAATGGTCCTGTACTCCTGTACTTTCTAAAAGTGTTAAGGTCAAAAAAAAAAAAAAGCTAAGTAATGTGTCCATATTAAAGAGGTTTGATCACTAAAAGTAATGAGTGGGAGCTGAGCAGGGGCTCAGCGGTTACGGTGCTTGCCCAGCATGTTCGAATACTCGAGTTCAAACCCCAGCACCACGCACACAACAAAGTCTTGGAGTAATGAAAGCCAAATAAAAAACTACATAAAATTGATTCTCCCTCCCTCTCTCTCTCTCTCTCTCTTTTTTTTAAATGTCCCTCTCTCTTTAAAAAAAAAAATAATAATGAGTCTTGGGTTTGAGGAAGGGGAAACTATAAGAATGTTATTGGGGTAACTGAAGAAATTTGAACATGGGCTCTGGATGAGCTATCAGTATTGTATCAATGTTAAACTTCCCAACTTTGATAACTGTGTTTTCACTACAGCAGAAAATATCCTTGTTTTAGGAAATATAGACCAAGGTATTGAAAGGTAAAGAGGCAAATCGCCCACTCTGCTCTTATGTGGTTTGGGGGAGAGGGAAGGAAAGAACACACAGATGGACTGGATGTATGAAAAGGTAGGTAAGTAGACAGACAGA
This sequence comes from Aplodontia rufa, assembly GCA_004027875.1. Lineage (NCBI taxonomy): Eukaryota > Metazoa > Chordata > Mammalia > Rodentia > Aplodontiidae > Aplodontia > Aplodontia rufa. The sequence goes on from PVKS010018157.1 coordinate 2,321, forward strand.
TGGACTAATGAAAAAAATCAAGCGGGGCAAAAAACAAACGGGTGAATTTGGGGAAAGGATATGTGGGAATTTCTGTACTGGCTGTAACTTTTCTGTAATCTGAAATCATTTCTGCTTTGAAATTATATGGAACAAAAGAATAGGGAACAAAAGGAAAACAGCATAAAAATTGCAGGATACAGCAGCAGCCAGAAGAAAATCCTGAAAACAATGGTGGAGGGCTCTTTTTAAAAATGTTCTTTGATCAAAAATTAAATAAAGAATCAATTCTTGGGGCTAAAGCGGTGGCTCTGCAGTGGCCTGTCATGTGCGAGGACCTGAGTTCAAACCTCAATACAAAACTAAGTGTCAGAGCAATGGAGGCCACATGAAAAAAACTAAGTAAAATTGATTCTCTCTTTCTCTCACTGTCCCTCTCTCTTTAAAAATTAAAAAAAAAAAATCAATTCTTCAGTAAATGAGAAGACATTTTAGGAATTCCCTAACCAATTTGTTTTGCCTGGGGACACAGTGTAGTTTACTTTGGGGAGTGGAATTTAAAATGATTTTCACTAGGGAGGCTGAGGCAGGAGGACTGCAGGTCTGAGGCTAGCCTCAGCGACTTAGCAAGACCATATCTTGAAAGAAAAAATAAAAAGAGCTGAGGATGTAGCTCAGTAGTAGAGCATCCCTGGGTTCAATCCCTAATAATGCCAAAAAAATGATTTTTCTACTTTAATTTTTACATGCATTAACTTACACTTCCTGGACAGTTTTGTTTAGAACACATTATTAAGATTAAGACTACTCAATCTGTTTTTATAGATTTAAATAATATAAGGAATAATTCTCATATCTGAAATGTGGTAGATTTCAACAGAATATTCTAAATATGATTTCAACTAAGTAATGTTGGGCCTGATTTTTAAAAGAATAAATTCTATGTGTGAATCAGGAAATGCAAACAATAAATCAGTTTTAGATTGAATTGGGTTGCTTCTAATTACATTCACCTCATTAGCATCTTCATGCTCCACTGAGTTTGTTGAATTTTTTCCTATGCATGACATGATCTAGTTCTATTAAGTAAAGCTTTTCTCTTTATTCTAGAATTCAAAATTACTTTTATAACATATTAGTTAAGATTGGCCTCCAACTTGCAATCTTCCAGCCTCAGCTTCCCAAGCTGTTGGGTTTACAGGTATGTGCCACCATGCCCAGCTAAGAATTGCTTTTGCTTCTCTTTTTCTTTATTCTTTCCTTTTTTCTTGGGGCGGGGGGGTCCACATGTTCAAACCCAGGGCTTTGTACATGCTAGGGAAGTGCTTTGCCACTGAGCTAAGTCCCCAAACCCAAAGAATTGCTTTCTTTTAAGAAATACTTTTTGAAATATAAAAAGTATATAACTAAATAAATTTTCTTTTAATACTTAACTAGTAGCAGGGCACATTGCCATAAGGCTGTAATCCCAGCAACTCAAGAGAATGAGGTAGGAGGATTGCAAATTCAAAACCAGCCTCAGCAACTAACTTACAAAGTCCCTTGGTAACTTAGCAAGATTCTGTCTCAAAGTAAACAATGAAAAGGGGAGGGGGCTGGAGTGGTGGCAGGAACGAGTGCATGGGTTCAAGCCCCAGCACCCAAGTACACAACTAAGTGTCAGAGCAGTGAAGGCCATGTGAAAAACTCAATAAAAAAAAAAATTTCATTCTGTCTCTCACTATCTTCTCTCTTAAAAAAAAAAAAAAAGGGATAGGAATAGCTCTGTAAAAACTAAGAAAATCAGGAGCCAAGGATGTAAATTCAGGCATGGGTGTTTATTGGGATTTGCTGTTCCCGGGCCAAATTCACCTGCCGGCATGGGAAGTGACGGGTGGGCAGGGGAAATGGCATGCTGGGAAAATGGCGCTGGACCTCGGCTGGGAAGCTGCTTTTATAGTTTAGGGAAATGAGAGAAGTCCATGGGGATGGCCTTTCGGAGACTGGTTGGTGGATCCATCGATCCACTGCAGCTTGTCTGCCAGCATCTTGACTGGTTGTTCTTTTCTCGGGCAAGCTGCCTTGTGCCCAGCCTCCAGTCAGCCACTGCCGCTGGCCTGGCCCGGTGCTGCCGCTGCTGCTTGAGGAAAGCTCATCAAGCATCCCAGCTGCCATCGACCTAACAAGCTCAATGATAAAGCACCCCTGGGTTTCAATCCCACTACCATAAACAACAAAACAACACACAAAAACCAGCTCTTAACTTTTTTAAAAGAGACTTATTTTTGCTTACATTTTTTTTATTTTAACCCCCAAAAAGTTTAAATGTCCCAAAGAGGCAAAGTTAAGATTCTATTATCCAATTGGATGAAAAGAATAATTTTAAATTTGTCACAAGACTTACTGTGCCATGATTCTTCTGGAAGTGAATGACTTCCTGGTCATCTTCAAACGTACTACCCATTACTATCTGTGTGACAGACTTCATAGCAAAACCAAGCATGTGCTGGCTGAGGGGCACATGCTGGGTCTCTGGGTAAGAGAGCCATTTATCTAATAATTCTTCTGAAAGCTGAAAGAAAACAGAAAGCCACATGGTTTTCTCTTTCATCTCACTCAATCTCAGAAAAATTCAGGAAATAGATTCATTTCAGAGCATATCCAGGACAAATCCATAACCGAAGTAAGCATTTGGTGTTTCAGACTCTGGCTCTGCCTGTAATCGCTTTTCAACAGTCAGGTTCAGTTTCTGCTAAAGGGCAGATTTGTAAAGCAAAACAAAACCACCACAACAATAAAAACAGAAAATATGAATTCAAAATTCAACGACAGAAAAACCTTAAGCCTAACAGGAACAGAAGAGACCAAAATGTTAGCATCTACTTAAAAACAGCAAGGGTTGGGCTGGAGTTGGGGCTCAGGGTTACGGTGCTTGCCCGGCCCCAGCACCATGTGAACAGTGAAGCCATGTGAAAAACTAAAGAAAAATCGATTCTCTCTTACTTTCTCTGTTGCTGTCTCTCTCTTTCTTAAAAAAAAAAAAGAATAGCAAGGGTTTACCAGAGTGCCTCAGATACCTGTTTTTTATTTTTGTTTTTTAAAGAGAAAGAGACAGTGAGAGAGAAAAAGAGAAACAATTTTTATTCAGTTTTCCAAGTGGCCTTTGTTGCTCAGAGACTTCGCTGCGTACGTGCTGCTGGGGTTTGAACTCACGCCCTCGTTCACGCCGGGCAAGCGCCGTAACCGCCAAGCCACCGCTCCAGCCCCTCAGATATCTGTTTATTGATTGAGTTCCCACCTCATGCTTCAGTAACAGGACCCTCCTAGAACCTATCATTCCTTCATTTACCAAATATTTATTAAATACCTGGTAGAGTAAAAATAATACGTAGTAAAAAGATCACAAAACTTTTAGAGTAAAAAAAAAAAAACTTGATTTTACTTCTGGCTCTGACACTAAGGCAATGTGCTTAACCTAAAGTTCAGGTACCTCAGCAGTTAAGCTAGGGTAATACCTCCTACTCTGCATGGTGGCTGTGACAGGGATGAATAAATCCATGTCACATAATGTGGTAAAGGTTTTGTGAGCTAATATATGGAAAGTCCCTACCATGTTAGGAACTCAAATTAGGTTCTTTTTCCATGTCAATGCTATGAAAGCTTCATTACAGTATAAAGGCTTAAAATTAAATTTTATGAGAAACAGAATAAATACTCAAAATGAAAAGATTTAGCATTACAGAGGTTTCTCCTACTTAAAGTGAAATATTTGGAATAAAACTTATTTCTTGGAACAGAGAAGCCTTAAGGATTTCAAAATACAGGCTAACTGAATTGAGCCAGTTAATATACATTTTCTAAAATTATTTTTATTATTTTTTTTGAAAGAAAGAGAGGAACACTGAGAGAGAGAATCAATAATTTTTTTTAATTTAGTTTTTGATGTGGCTTTTATTGCTCTGACACTGAAGCCTAAACCCACATCCTCAAGCATGCCAGGCAGGTGTGCCGTATCCACTGAGCCACTGCTCCAACCCCCAGTTAATATAATTTTAAAAAAACTCTTAAGGAGTGGGGCAAGGTGATGCCTGTCTGTACTCCTAGCTACAATGGAGACTGAGTCAGGAGGATCCCTTGAGCCCATGAGTTCAAGACCATCCCGGGCAAGAGAGTGAGAGGCTATCTCAAAAAAGAGACTAAAAGAAAATAAAAAGGGGCTGAAGCAGTGGCTGAGAAGTTGCAGCACTCGCCTGGCATGTACAAGGACCTGGCTTCGAAATCCTTGTCAGAGAAACAAGGGCCAGATGAATAAATAAAATTGATTCTTTATCTCTCTTAAAAAAAAAAAAAAAAGATTAGGGGCCGGAGCAGTGGCTCAGTGGTTATGGCACTTGTATGGCAAATCCAAGTACATGAATTCAAACCCCAGCACCATGGACACAACTGAGTGTCAGAATAAAGAAATATGCATGAAAAACTAAATAAAAACTGTTGCTCTCTTTGTCTCGCTCTCTCTCACTGTTCTTCTCTCTTAAAAAAAAAGATTAAAAAAGAAAAAACAATCTCAGAGTTGAGTGAAGTATGAATAAAACAGGAAAATAGCAATTAAAATACAATATACTATATAACTTAAAAATTACTTTAGGGCTGGAGGTGTAGCTCAGTTGTAGAGAACTTAGCATATGCAAGGTCCTAATTTGGATTCCCAGCAACATGCACACGCACACACAAACATACACACAATTTACTTTCAAGTTGTCAACAAAATTAAAAAAAAACATACAATAGTACCTCTGATCCACAGTTTCAGCTAGTCTAAAAATATTAAATGAAAAATGTCAGAAATACTTAAGTTTTAAATATTTTCTTTTGAGCAGTGTGATGAAATCTCATGCAATCCCGCTGTGTCCTGCCCAGGATGGCAATCGTTCCTTTGTCCAACATCATGCTATATGCACTACCTGCCCTGTTAGTCACTTAGTAGCCATTTTAGTTATCTACCAACTGTGGCAACACTGCATACTGTGTTCAGAGGGCTCGTTTTACATAATAATGACCTCCCAGACCAAAGGTAGTGATGCTGGCAATTCAGATATGCCAAAGAGAAGCTATGAAGTGCTCCTTTCAAGTGAAAAGGTGAAATGATGCAACTTAGGGGGAAAAACTGTATGCTGAGGTTGGTAAGATCTACAGTATAAGATATTTTGAAAGAGACCAGATTCACATAACTTTTAATATGGTATATTATAATTGCTCCATTTTATTGTTAGTTCTTACTCTTAATTTCTTTACTATGATGAATTTGTAAATTACCTATTAAAGGTATGCATGTATAGAAGAAAGCACAGTATATTCTGGGTTCAGTAGTATGTGAGGGTTTGAATATCCACTGGGGGTTTTAGAACATATTCCCCCAAGCGGGAGATTACTATACCAGTGAATCCAAAAATGTGCATGCCCCCACAGGTGGGACACAAGCTCAAAAAAAAAAAAAAAAAACACAGAGAGACCCTAAGCTTTCACAACTGGCAAGTTTCAAGATCTGTACAAGTAGGAAATAAAAGATGAAGTCGGGTGGAAAAAAGCCTGGTTAAGTGCTAAAGGAGACTCCCAACACAAAGCCAGTCTACAAACACCAGAAGAGTCTCCTCACCCTTCTCGTTCCCTCCCTTTCTTACTGGCTTCAAGCTTTAACAAGTTTGTCAAAACACCAGCTGACCACTAAGTTAACAGAGCAGATACTTCTGCGATCACACATGACAAAGAATACAGACTTTACAAAAAGCAGTTGAGAAAAGACAGTTAAAAAGCAAGTGATAACAGTAAAAACAGGCAGCAACAACAATTCTATACTATTTAAGCATCCAGTTTTCCCATTAAAAAATAACAAGACATCGAAAACCACATGAAAAAAACTAAATAAAATTGATTCTTTCTCTCTCTGTCCCTGGCTCTCTTAAAAAAAAAATAACAAGGCATGCAAACAAACAAGAAAGTATGGTATATTCATAGGAAAAAAACAAATTAATAAAAACTATCTAAAAGGAAGCTCAGGCATTGGAATATTTAGAAGATGACTTCTAAATCAACTATCTTGGGAAACATGGAACCATGGGGAACCCAAGAGGGGGAAACCGTGGAATGGCATCAGCCTTAGCTTGCTATGTGAATATATATTTGTTCTTGATTGTTTGATAATGATTCCCCCTTAATTGTTAGTCCATATTCAACTAATTAAAAAAAAAGGTTAAAACCTTAGATAACATCCAGACTAAGATGAATTCAAAAAGAAAAAAGAGTTTAATGGAACTGAACAAAAAGTTTGAAACATGTCAAAGACAGAATAGGAGATATTTAAATCTTTCTAAGTTCTCCAACTTCCCCCAGGGGCAAGGATCTTTTAGCTTTTTCACATTAGTTATATATTATACAGAAGCAAGGGAATGGTAATACTGTAACTCATTTCCCACACAACAAAGCAAAAGAGAAAAATTAGAAGCAGAAAGGGTACATTATTATACAAGCAGTCACACTGAGAAAACAGTGGCATATTAACATGTGGAAGGAGACAGGAAAACTACAAATAATAAAACAGGGAACCTCAAACTACCAAACCTGAGACCAGTTAGTAAAAGGTGAAACGACCAAGATGCTTCAACCTCTCCCAGACCCTCCAATGATTCACACCACAATGAATTTATTTATGTCTACTTTTTTTTCTCACTGGCAAAATTTTAATTTATTTGTTGGTATTTCAAATGCAACCAATCCAAAATTCCACATCATAGTTTCTGCTCAAGAATCTATCATTTATGGCTTTGCAATCAATTCATGATACTTTACAAACAGGATCCAACCCATATATTTAGCCTAACCTCCTACCTTTCTCCCCACATATTCCTCATTTTAATTCCCAAAACTGGTTTTGCATTAACCAAAGATGTGGAACTTCTAATCCCGTGATTAAACTGTCACTACGGAGAACATTTTCACTTTTGTAAATGTAACTGATTTTTATTATTATTTGTATTTTCTAGTTCAAATGCTAAACACAATTGAAAAATAAAGGCAAAACTAAAAAAAAAAAAATCAACTATCTTGAATCCTAGTGAGTCAAGAGGCTGAAGCAAAAGTATAGCAAGTTCAGGGGCTGGGGTGGTAGCTCACCAGTTACGGCACTTGCCTGGCATGCGCAAGTATGCAAGTTCAAACCCCAGTACCACGTACACAGCAAGGTCTTGGAGCAATGAAGCCACATGAAAAACTAAATAAAACTGAGTCTCTCTTTGTCTCCCTCCCTCTTTCTCTCTTTCTCTCTCTCTGTCTCTCTTAAAAAAAAAAAAAGGAAAAAAGAAAAAAAGTATAGCAAGTACAATATCAGCCTCAGCAACTTAATAAGACCCTCAGCAATTTAGTGAGACCCTGTCTCAAAATAAAAAAATAAAAAAAAGGACTGGGGATATGGCTCAGTAATAAAGCATCCCTAGGTTCAATCCCCAGTACAAAAAAAGAAAACAAAGCAAAAAACTACTGAATATGCTCAAAAAGCTAAAGAAAATCATGCACAAAGAACTAAAGGAAACCAGAAAGATTATCTCTCCACAAATATCACTAAAGAGAAATTATAAAAGGAACCATGTAAGACACTGGAGTTGAAAAGCAAAGTAACTAATGGAAAATTCGCTGGATGTGTTCAACAGTGGATTTGAGCAGACAGAAGAATCAGTAGTGAACTACTTGAAAGAACAAAACTGGAAGACTTTCCTTATCTGATTTTAAGACTTACGTAGCTACAACAATCAAGACATTGTGGTACAGACAGGACAGACAAACAGATCAATGGAAAAGAACATAAAAAAAAAACAGATCCAGTCTTTCATCAGGATGGTACCAAAAGCAAAGCCAAAGCCAAGGCTTTAAAAGGCTCTGTTGAAATGCACCCATAAGCACAGAGAAAGAAAATCCGCACATATCCTCAGAAGGGCAGAATCAAACCTGACCATTGTGCCATCATCAATGTCCCCCAACCACTGAGTTGGCCATGAAAAAGTCTGAAGACAACATCCATGTTCCTTGTGGATATCAAAGCCAACAAACGCCAGATCTAACAGGATAAGAGCTCTGTGAGGCTGATGTGGTCAATGTCAAGGTCAACACCCTGATCAGACTGACAGAAGGTTCTACTGTCTCTTGATTATGATGCTTTTGTCATCATAACCAACAAAAACTGGGAACATCTAAGAGAGTCCAGCTGCCTAATCCTAAATACACATTTTTTCAACATAAAACAATAGAGACAAACAAGCACAGCCAATAAAATTTTAACAAAAACTTCAAGAAAATTCAATGGCGTTATCTTTTCATCAATTGAACAGACATTCTTATAAATGGGAAACTTAATTCTACTTCACATCATATATAAACATTAACTGGAACTAAAAGTATGAGAAAAAAATTATAAAACTTGTAGAATACAATGAAATATTTTATATAAAGAGCACCAACTAAAGAAAAATATCAATAATGTTTCATCAAAATATAAAATATTGGCCCTGCCACTCTGCACAAGTCCAGGACTCTGCCCTCAGCACCAGCAGGCATGCAGGAAATCCCAAAAGACCCCATGCCCAGACTCTGCCCTGCCGCCATACATGACCAGGACTTGGGGCCTGGCCCTGGCAGGAAGACATAACAACAACTGAGGATCTGGTGCCCAGCCTCCACCCTGCCACTGTGCAGGCACAGGTCTCCAGTCCCAACCCCGGCAGGTGTGCATGACATCCCCAAGGACCCCATGCCTGGAAACTGCCCAGCCATCGTGCATACCCACCAGGTCCAGATATATTGGGCCTTCCCCACCATCAAGTATCCCAAGACCCAGTGAAGTGCATAGGCTAGTCTGTTCCTGCACATCCCTCTACCACTTAGCTTCAACAACCAAGTGGGCTGCCCAGCAACCCCAGAAGTAGCGTTCTGGAAGAAGGCTGTCATCAGAGAGACGGTATCTGACCCAACCCTTGGACCTGCAAGGAAGAAGCACCAGAGATTTGCCTTGCTTCCACACAGGGAACCTCAATTCAAAGATCCAGAGGAAGTTTTTTAAAGATGAGGAATCAACTAAAAAAGGTCCACCTCAAATCCAAAACTCTCCTACCAAAGAGCCCATGGACAGAGAGTGGGATGTAAACCTACAGAAAATTATCAATGATCTGATTACTAAAAGGAACAATGAACTAAAAGAAGATTTAATGAAGGAACTAAGTGAGAAAACTCAGGAGATGAAAAACTCAATTCTCAAAGAAATAGACATACTGAAAAAGGAAGTAATAGAGCTAAAATTGTCAGTCAATCACATCAGAGGATGGAAGAATTTAACAACAGACTAACTTCTACAGAATGGAGGTAACACAACCTCCATTCTTAAAAAAAGAACTCAGACAATAAAGATAGGCTGAATAAGCTTGAGCCCATGGGTGACAAGAAAAAGAAAGAAAGAAAGAAAAAAAAAAACATGAACAGAATTTTTCAAAATGTGTGGTACAAAATCAGAAGAAATAATATAAGAGTAATTGGGATACCGGAAGAAATTATAGTGCAAACAAATGGTATAAAGTACATTCTCAACAAAATAATTAAAGGAAAATTTTCCCATATCAAAATAGAGTAAGAAATGTTCATCCAGAAACCATACAGGACACCTAATAGACCTAATCAAACGAAAAGCTTACCAAGACCCATCATATTTAAAATGTATAACAGGGAAATCAAGGAAAGAATATTAAAAGCTGCAAGAGAGAAATGCCAAATCACATTCAGAGGCAAACCAATAAGGATCACGTCTGACTTTTCAGCTCAGACTCTAGAAGCAAGAAGATCCTGGAAACAGACCTTTCAATGTCTGACCATGACCTGCAGCCTAGAATAATTATACCCTGCAATACTCAACTTCAAACATGATCAGGAAATAAGAATATTCAGATAAGATTAAACATATAGCATCCAAGAACAGAAAAACAGCATTACAAAGAATCCTCAAAGATGAACTCCAGTGGCTGGAGCAGTGGCTCAGTGTTTAAAGTTTTGCCTGGCATGTGCAAGGACGTGGGTTTGAATTCTAACATCACATACACAACAAAGTATCAGAGCAAGGAAAACCATGTGAAAAACTACATAAAATTGATTATTTCTTTCTCTCACTGTCCCTCTTTCTAAAATTAAAGAAATAAATAAACTCCAGATAGAAGAACAAGAAAACAAATCTCAAAACCCACAAACAGAAAATTGAATAAAAGTCCAAGTTATCAAAAAGACAACCAAGACAGCACACAACTTACTGATAAAACATGACTATGAACCACAACCACATAACTGTCCTAACACTGAATGTGAAGGTTCTCAACACACTAATCAAAAAACACCAATTAGGGGCTGAAGCAATGGCTTTACCAGCTATGGTGCTTGCCTGGCATGCACACGGACGTGAGTTCAAACCCCAGCATCACATACACCACAAAGTTCTGGAGCAACAAAAGTCACATGAAAAACTAAAAAAATAATTCTTGGGGCTGGAGCAGTGGCTCAGCGGTTACAGTGCTTGCTTGACATGTACCAGTACATGGGTTCAAACCCCAGCACCACGTACACAACAAAGTGTTGGAGGAACAAAGTCACGTAAAAAGCTAAATAAAAATTGCTTCTCTCTCTCTCTCTCTCTCTCTCTCTCACTGTCCCTCTTTACTTAAAAAGAAAAATTAATTCTCTCTTTCTCTCCCTCACTGTCCCTAAGAAAAAAAAAAGACAGTTTAGTAGATTGGATCAAAAACAAAACCTGACAATATTCTCCTTACAGGAGACCTACCTTACAGCCAAAGATATCCATAGATTGAAGGTTAATGAATGGAAAAAAAAAAAAAATCTACCAGGCAAGCTGGTAGATTTGCCGAAGAAGGCAAGCTGGAGTTACGATACTTATATCAGACCAAGTACATTTCAAAAATAAACTAATCAGAAGAGATAAAGAAGGCTACTACATCCAAGTAAAGGGAATAAAACAACAGGAAGATATAACCACAGTAAATATATACTCTCTAATCACCAACGCTCCCAACTATGTGAAAGAATTGCTCCATGACAAAATCACTTGTGGACCTCAACACAATAATACTGGGAGTCTTTAATATTCCTCAATCACCAATACACAGATTGTCAAAGCAAAAACAAACAAACAAAAAACCAATAGAGAGATCTCAGGCCTACACAACTCCATAAATCAAACAGACTTAACTGACATCTACAGAATATTCCACCCCAAATTGGCTGAATACACCTTCTTCTCAGCAGCACATGGATCCTTTTCCAAAATAGATCATTTCTAGTTCACAAAGGAAATCTCTACAAATATAAAAAAGCAGACATTATTCCATGTATCCTATTAGATGATGCATGACCCTAGGAATTAACAGCAAAAATTATAGCAGAAAACACACATATATATGGAGAATGAATAAGACACTAATAAATGAAGAATGTATCCAACAAGACATGACAGCAGACATCAAGAAATTCTTAGAAGCAAATAAGAATGAAGACACAACATATTTAAACTTTCGGGACAGCATGAAAACATTCTTAATGGGAAAATTTATAGCACCGACTGCCTACATTAAAAATCATGAGGGATCTCAAATAATAAGTATATGCTCCACCTCAAATCCATATAAAAGAAAGAACAATCTAATCACAAAGCCAGCAGAAGACAGAAGGTAATCAAGTTCAGACCTGAAATCACTGAAATTGAGAACAAAAAAACAATAAAAAGAATCAATGAGGGCCTAGAGTGGTGCGTCAGTAGTTGGAGCATTTGCTGGGCATGTGCAAAGACCTGGGTTCAAACTCTAGCACTACATATGTAACTAAGTGTCGGAGTAACAAAGGCCAGATGGAAAAATAAATAAAATTTATTCTCCTTTTCTCTCTCTCCCTTTCAAGAAAAAAAAAATCAATGAAACAAAGAGCTGGTTCTTCAAAAAATAAAATAAAATTGTCAGATCCCTAGCCAATCTCACTAAAAGAAGGTAGGAATTGAAGCAAATCAACAAAATCACCAATGAAAAGGGAGTGATCACCACTGATCTTATAGAAATCCAATGGATTATCATAACATAATTTGAAAAATATGTCCTCTAAATAAGATATTCTGAAAGACACAGACAACTTTCTAGACACATACAACATCCCCAAAATGATGCAGGACAATATTGAAAGCCTAAGAGCCCTATAACAGGCACTGAAATCCATACAGCAATTAAAAGCCTTCCAAAGAAGAAAAGCCCAGGATCTAATAGATTTCCTGCAGAGTTTTACCACACCTATGAGGTGGAGCTAACATCTCTCCTTATTAAGCTATTCCAAGAAACAGAAAAGAAGGGTATTCTCCCAGTTTTATGAGGCGAACCATAACTATGATTCCAAAACCCAACAAAGACACATCATAAAAAGAAAACTACAGAGGCTGGAGTGGTGACTCAGGTGGTTACAGCGCTTGCCCTGCATGCGCAACTACACAAGTTCAAACCCCAGCATCAGGTACATAATGAAGTCTCGGAGCAATGAAAGCTGCATGAAAAACTAAATAAAAATTGGTTTTCTCTTTCTCTCTCTCTCTCTCAGTGTCCCTCTCTCTTAAAAAAAGAAAGAAAAGAAAAGAAAACTACATACCAATATCCCTGATAAACACTGATGCAAAAATCCTTAATAAGGTCTAGCAAACCGCATTCACACACATCAATGAGAAATTTATCATGATCAAGTGGACTTCATTCCATAGATGCAAGGCTGGTTCAACATGCACAAATCAATAAATATGATTCATCATTTCAACAGAATTAAGGACAAAAACCATATGATCATCTCAATTGACACAGAAAAGGCCTTTGATAAAATCTAGCACCCATTTATGATCAAAATGCTGGAGAAGATAGGGATCAAAGGAACGTATCTTAACTATGCAAATGCCATATGTGAAAAACCCACAGTATTTAGTATAATACTAAATGGAGAAAAGCTGAAAGCATTTCCACTAAACTAAGGAACAAAATAAGCCTGCGCATTCTCACCACTTTTATTCAATATAGTCCTTGAGATCCTAGCCAGAGAAAACAGGCAAGAGAATGAAATGAAAGGGATAAGAAGGGGAAGAGAGTAAGTCCAACTTTCCCTTTTTGCTGACATGATCCTATATCTGGAAGATCCAAAAATCTCCACCACCAAACTGCTTGAGCTGAAAAACATATTTAGTAAAGTGGCAGGCTACAAGATCAACACCCATAAATCAATAGCTTTCTTATACTCTAACAATAATAGGGCAGAAGAAGAATCAGAAAATGGTCCCATTCACAATATCTTCAAAAAGAATAAAATACTTGGGAATTAATCTAATAAGGGAAGTAAAAGACCTCTACAATGAAAATTATTGAACACTGAAGAAAGAAATTGAAGACCTGAGAAGATGGAAAGACGTTCCATGTTCTTGGTTAGGCAGAATTAATATAATCAAAATGGCCATACTGCCAAAAGTGCTATATAGATTCAATGCAATCCCCATCAAAATACCAATGTTGTTCCTTACAAATATAGAAAAAGCAATTCTCAAACTCATTCACAAGAAACCCAGAACAGCCAAAATAGTACTAAGAAAGAAAAGATGAAATAGGTGGTTTCACAATACCACACTTAAAATTATACCCATAAAGCTGTACTAACAAAAACAGCATGGTACTGATATCAAAATAGAAATGAAGACCAGTGTAATAGAAGCAAAGACTCTGAGACAAACCCATACATCTTTAAACATCTGCTCTTTGACAAAGGGGGTCAAAATATAACATAAGGGAAAGACAACCTATTCAATAAATGATGCTGGTAAATTAGATCCTTATCTCTCACCTTGCACAAAAATCAAATCGAAATGAATGAAGGAACTAGGAATTAACCAGCTACCATACAACTACTAGAAGAAAAATTAGGACCAACTCTCCAGTATATGGGAGTAGGCAATGACTTCCTCAACAAGACTCCCACTGCAAAAGATTTAAAGTCAAGAAGCAATAAGTAGGGGTTGGGAATTTAGCTCAGTGGCAGAGCGTTTGCCTAGCATGCGCAAGGCCCTGAGTTCAATCCTCAGCCCTGAAAAAAAAAAAAAAGAAGAAGAAGCAATAAGCAAATGCCATTAAATTAAAAAGCCAAGGAATTAGTTTAAACTGTCAAGAGAGAACCTACAGAATGGAAGATAATCATGGCCTTTGATTTCTCTGCCAGGCGACTAATATCCAAAATTTACAAAGAACTCAAAAAACGGTATCAAAAACACAAACAATCCAATTAATAAATGAGCCAGAGAGCTAAACAGAAACTTCTCAACAGAGGAAATTGAGCAAGTCGATGAATACATGAGAAAGTGTTCTAAATCATTAGTAATCAGACAAATGCAAATGAAAACTACATTAAGAGGGGGCTGGAGTGGTGGGGCTCAGTGGTTATGGCACTTGCCTGGCATGTGTGAGGACAGTGGTACACACCCCAGCACCACATACACAACAAAGTGTTGGAGCAATAAAAGCCACATGAAAAACTAAATAAAGTTGATTCTTTCTCTCTTTCTCACCCCGCCCCTCATTGTCTCTGCCAGTCTTTAGAAAAAGAAAGAAACTACATTAAGGGGCTTGGGCGGTGGGTGGTTCAGCAGCTACGGCGCTTGACTAGCATGCACTAGGACACAGGTTCTTACCCCAGAACTATGTACATAACAAAGTATCGGAGCAACAAAAGTCACATGAAAAAATAAATAATGTTGATTCTCTTTCTCCCTCTCCACTCTCTTAAAAAAAACAAATACATTAAGATTTCATCTCACTGCAGTCAGATTGGCAAAGATGAAGAATATAAACAGTAACAGATGCTGGAGGGGTTCTGGGGAGATAGGAACACTAGCACACTGTTGGTGGAATTATTATCTAGTAGAGCCGCGATGGAAAGCAGTGTGGAGACTCCTCAAAGAATTAGAGTTGGATCCACCTTATGACCTAGTTATCTCTCTTCTGGATATTTTCCCAGAGGAGCTAGAATCAGCACATTACAGTGCACAGCAAAATCAACATTCATAGCTGCTCAATTGACAATAGCAATATTATGGAATCAACCCAGATGCCCCTCACTGGATGAATGGATCCAAAAGCTCTGGTGTGTGTATGTATATGTATATAAATACACACACACACACACACACACACACACAATGGAGTTCTCAGCTATTAGAAACAATGATATTGTAGCCTTTGAAGGTAAATGGATAGCAATGGAAGAAATCATGCTGTGGGAAGTTAACCAAACCAGTAGTCAAAGGTCAAATGCTTTCACTCATTTGTGGCGACCAGAGCTAAATCCAGGCTTGGTCAAAAGGTTGTCAAACTCACGTACTATACTCAGCAAAGGCGTAGCAACATACAATCTGGGGGAACCATAGATATATAGGAGGGGGAGGGTGGAGGGATGAGATGGAATGAGGGGAGAAGGAGGGAAGGTAGGGAGGGAGCTATATATCTAAGGACATTTATATCTGTTTTAGGGGCAAAATATAGAAGAATCAAGATACTGGGGTATGGGCAATGTGAGGGTAACTCTGATTTAGGATCAAAAGTATATCATATTGTTACTTTATATGCATTTATATTTGTACAACAACTCAACTCCTTAATAAAAAAATACATGTGTATATAAAATATTTGCACTTCAAAGAACACTGTTTGTGGCACTTGCCCAGCACATGTGAGTACACAGGTTCGAACCCCAGCACCACCGTACACAACAAAGTGTCAGAGCAATGACAGCCATGTGAAAAACTCAATAAAAATTGATTCTCTGTCTCTCTGTCATTGTCCTTCTCTCTTAAAGAAAAGGTTCACTACAAAGAACACTGATTAGAAATGAAAAGATAAACACACTTTTAGAAAAAGTATCTGTAAAATATATATATCTGACAAAGGACTAGCATCAAAAGTTACGTACTTTGTTGTGTTCTATAGTTCTGGGGATTGAACCCAGGGCCTCATACCTGCTGGGTAAGGGTTCTACCACTGAGCTACACCTCCGGCCCTTTTTAAAAATTTTATTTTGAGACAATGTCTAAGTTGCCCTGGCTGACCCTGAACTTGTGATCCTCCTGTCTAAGCCTCCTGAGTAGCTGAGATTACAGGTGTGCATTACTATGCCTGCCCAAAAATATTTTAAGAACTCTTTATTTTTCTGTTTTGTTTTAAGACAGAGAGGGACGAGAGAGGGACAGTGATAGAGAGAGAAAGAATCAATTTTATGTGGTTTTTCATGTGGCTTTTATTGCTCTGACACTTCGTTGTGTACATGGTGCTGGGGTTTGAACCCACGTCCTCATTCATGCCAGGCAAACGCCACAACCACTGAGCCACCACTCTAGCCCCTTAAGAAGTCTTAAAATTTAGTAATAACAAACAATCCAATAAATATAGGCAAAGGATTTGACACTTAATCAAAAAAGATATACGAAGGCAAATAATCACAAGAAAAGATGTTCAGCCACACTGATTATCAGGGAACTTCAAACTGAAATAGCAATGAGTCACACTACCTACATATTGGAATGGCTAAAACTTAAAAGATTGACCATATCAAGTGTTAGAGAGGATGAGAACGCTCAAAAACTGCTGGTGGGGGATATAAAATGCAATCACTTCAAAAAACAGCTTGGCAATTTCTTAGAAACTTAAAGGGCTGGAGCAGTGGCTCAGTGGTTGGAATGCTTGTCTAGCTAGCACAAGGACCCGGGTTCAAACCCCAGCACCACAGAACACAACTACATGTTGGAGAAACAAAGACCAGATGGAAAAATAAATAAAATTAATTCTTTCTCACTCTCTCCTTCTATCTTTCAAAAAAAAAAAAAGTTAAATGCAAGCTAAGCTATGAAACCAACCAAGGTGTCCCTCAACTGATGAATGGATAAAGAAGATGTGGCATGTACACACAATGGAGTATTATCAGCCCTAAGGAAGAATGACTTAATGTCATTTGAAGGCAAATAGATGGAACTGGAGGCTATCAGGCTAAGTGAAAAAAGCCAGTCTCAAAAAGCCAAAGGTCAAATGTTCTCTCTAACACGGGGAAGCTAACCCAAAATAAGGACAAAAGCAAAGAAATAGACAAATGGGAAGGAAATGAGGAAAGAGGAATGAGATAGGGAAAAATGCATGGAATGAATCAGACTTAACTTTCCTAAGTTTGTATATGAACATATCATAGTGAATCTCATCAACATGGACATCAATTAGTCACTAAATTAAACAAAGTTAGTAAATAACAGAAAGATCAGCATAGTAAAGAGAAGGGCAAAGGGGAAATATTGGGGACTGAGTTAAAACAAGATATACTCCAAGTTTTTATAAATAAGTCAATGTGTATTCTATTGTCATGTATATCAAAAAAGAACAGGGGATGGAGAGTGAGGAATAGAGAAAGAATCAATTTTTATTTATTTTTTCATCTGGCCTGTTTCTCCAACACTCAGTTGTGTATGTGGTACCGGGGTTTGAACTCAGGTCCTTGTGCGTGCCTGGCAAACGCTTCAATGCTGAGCCACTGCTCCAGCCCTGGGATCAAGTCCTAATCCTACTATGTTTTTATTGACTGTATGACCTTGGACAAGCTACTTAAATATTCTGTGGTTCATATTCTTCATGTGTAAAAAAAGGGAAAACAGTATTTACCTATAAAGTTCTTGTGAGGATTAAATGGATTAATTTAAGCTATTAAACCAATTAATTTAATAACTTTATCTATTAATATTATTACTAAGTTATCAAGCAGATTCTAGATAACAACTATAAAATCTAAAATCCAGAAATACTTGTTTAATCAAAATATAGCACAGAAGTCATAGGAAAATATCAGATTAAGCACAGAAGAGAAAGGTTACACTCACAGAATTAAAGTGAAGATTTATACACAGCCTTGAAGCAAAGACTGTCAGGACAGGAAGGAGTCAGAACTCACAGGATAGAGTTGAGAGGACTGATCATTAGATATGCTGAATACAGAACTTGAATCTGGACAAAGAAAGAAAAGAAAAGAAAAGAAAGCCAAAAGGTTTACATAAAGCATACATCTTATTTTAAGGCAATAATTCTGGTAAATGGTGCTGTTGTACCTGGTCTTAAGCCGTTGGTGGAGAGGAGGAAGATGCTCTGACAGTAGCCCTCCTCATTAAGTTCTTGCTGATCATTTAATTGCTATTTCTGACTAATGCCTAAGCAAAGTACCTGACTTGTGCTACAGGGCTGACAACATAAACCTGAGGCAGATTGCTCACAACAGACCAGTCTATCAACCAAACCCTAAAAACAGGATGGCAGGAAATGTGAAAATTGGGAACTAATTTTCCACCTGGATTTGTCTTTGCTTGAGAGGAGAAAAGAGCAGAATAGAAACAAAAAAGAAAGGTTGGAAAATAGAGACTGTCATAAAAGATAATGGAAGTTCAAATTATTGATTTTGAAGCATTAGAAGACAATCATTAAGGCTTTTAACAAATTACTGAAAAGAAAAAGGTGCTTCTAACCCTGAAAGCAAAGCAATCATGGGCAAAATCCCCTGGAGATATACAATTAGACACAAAAGTATTTCTTCTTGACAAATGTTGGTGTTCAAATGGAATACAAAGGAAGGTTCTAATTGGCGGATGCTCAGAAAGGGGTAACTACTGCTTCTGGGGAGGACAATGCACAGTGACAGTAACAGCTGTGGCAATCAAAGTAGGCAGCCTAAGAAACTCAGAGAACAGGATGTGAGCACAGTGGGTACAGAACCCTGGGCTACAGAACAGCCATGGTAACAATGAGGCCTGGGAGTCTGGGTACATAGCTCTTGATAGCCCTGAGAATACTGGCTTGCAGTTACAAAGAGTGAACTGGAAGGGATAGGAAATAATCAGCAGTCAGCCACAGTTAAAGGTCTTATTTGGTCTGTTTTTAGAAGCAAAAACTGCAGAGTGGAACCAACATATTAATTAATGCTTGTGGTGAAGTCAGAAAGCAAACCTTGAATGGAAAAAGTGAGTTTCAAATAGAACACCAATAAGGAAAAATACGGCATTAAACGTTAACCAAATGTAATTTTTGAAAGCAGATAGCATACAGAGTCAATAAAGTTGTCCTCTTAAGAGCTACCAGGTATTTTTAAAACAAAAAAGCTACTTAAGGGGCTGGAGCGGTGGCTCAGTGGTTACGGCGCTTGCCCGGTATGAGCAAGAACACAGGTTCGAACCCCAGCACCCATGTACACAACTAAGTGTCAGAGCAATGAAAGCCATGTGAAAAACTCAATAAAAATTGATTCTCTCACACTGTCCTTCTGTCTTTAATTTAAAAAAAAAGAAGCTACTTAAGTGCTTACAACGTGCAGCCAAAACATTTTTAGGGGGCATAAACAGTTATGGAAAAGGTGAATGAAAATAAATGAAAACTGACCACATGAATATTGTTAAGCCCTTTAAATATCATGTCTGCACTGGCATAATGTCTGATATTTGCTTTAATATAGTCTAAAGAGAACAGGGTAAGTATAGGTATAGATAAAGCAAAACTGAATGAAAGGGGCTGAAGCGGTTGCTTGACGGTTGGAGCACCTGCCTGGCATGCACAAGGACCCAGGTTCGAACCCTAGCACCACATACCCAAATAAGTGTCAGAGGATCAAAGGCCAAATGGAAAAAATAAATAAAATCGATTCATTTTCTCTCTTTTTCTCTCCCTTTCTCTTAAAGAGAAAAAAACTGAGTAAAAATTAACTATTAAAGTTTAGTGATGGAGCTGGAGCAGTGGCTCAGGGGTTTCGGTGCTTGCCTGGCAAATATGAGGACCTGGGTTCAAACCCCAGCACCACATACACAACTGAGTGTTGGAGCAACTAAGGCCACGTGAAAAACTAAATAAAGTTGTTTCTCTCTTTCTCTGTCTCTCTCACTGTCCCTCTCTCTTAAAAAAAAAAAAAAAAAAAAAAAAGCTTAGTGATGAGGACAAAAATGGTCATTATACTAGTCTCTCTGTTTGTTTCTTCAAAAATTTTCATTATTAGGGGGCTGGGGATTTAGCTCAGTGGCAGAGCGCTTGCCTAGCATGCGCAAGGCCCCGAGTTCAGTCCTCAGCCCAGAAAAAAAAATTTTATTATTGTACAAATTATTAATTTATATAGTGTGAGAATAAGTGGGGTGTGTTGGTACATTTGTGAGTGAATGTGGGTTCAATACAGAACAAAATGGACTTCAACGTAACCCTCCAAATGAGGTACTTGTAACAACACATGAAGAGGAGAAAACAATAGCTGAGCTGGAAACACCGATAAGAAGCTGTCATTTCAGAGGAGCTAGAAAAATATAAGCAAGGTGAAATGTTGACAGAACAGAAGAATGTGGAGGACAGGCTGCAAGCACACAGCAAGAAAAACTACTTCTCACACGAAGGAGAAGGAAAGGTACTTCCTGAGTAGTTACTGTGTGCTAAGACCTGTTGTTAGATGTGGTACACGATGATCTCAGAATCCTCACAGCAACCTTTAACAGGAATGTTGTTAGCCCCAACTTACAGAGGAGGAAACAAGAGCAAAGTCAAGTAACACAAAGATCATGCGGATACCAAATGATATCACGATGCAAAGCCTCTTCCACCCAGTGCCCAGACTTGTTTTTCTTTCACTAAATATAATGCTATTTTCCAAGAAGCCATATTAAATATACAACAATAAAGAGCTTTGTTTCAAGTATACGGATTAGGTAAAATGGAAGGAAAATGATTTAAGAAGGGAGAGAAAGAAAAGAAAATTGTACTCTCGCTATGTAAATATATCTAAGTTGTTAGGGAAGTTTAGAGAAGGTACATAGGGAAAACATAATTAATTAAGCTGGAGGTTTGAGTAGAATTAGCCGGGTAAGGTTGGGAAAAATGTTTCAGGGAAGAAAACAGAATACACGCATGGAGATTAAAAGAAGAGACAAAGAATTAAAGAATTTTAAACTGATCAGTATTCAGTAATTTAAACACATTTATTAAGGGCCTCATCCATACCAGAATGATACCTTTGTGCTTTCAAGGAGCACAAACTGGTGACACGCTGAAAAAATTACAAATCAGGCTGAGGGTGGCTCACTGGTAGAGCACTTGCCTGGCACGCAAAAGGCCTGGTATCAATCCTGAGCATCATGGGAAAAAAAATTACAATCTGGGAAAAACGATGTGAGGAAAGGCAGAGTGTTATGATAGCATCTAAAAAGAGACGGTGGAATTATCAGAGACAGCTTCCTTGGGAAAGTGACATTTAAACTAGAACCTGGCTGGGCACGGTGATCCCAGAGATTTGGGAGGTTGAGGTAGAAAATCTCAGCCTCAGCAACCTACTGTTATTTTTAGATAAGGGAAAAAAGAGCCAGGGATGTAGCTCAGTGGTAAAGTGCCCCTGGGTTAAATCCCCAGTACCAAAAATAAATAAACTAGGACCTGAAGAATGCACAGGCACTAACTAGATGTGTGGATGATTAGGAAGACACTCCAGGCAATGGGAACAGCATATACAGATGCCCTGAGAAAGGGAAAGGGACCTGTTTGAACAAATAAAAGGCAATGTGCCTGGAGTACACACACAAAAAGAGGACACAGGAAACCAAGCTGGAAAGGAAGGTATATAAACCACACATTACCTTGAAGACTATGTGAAAAATTCTGGAGCTTTTCCCCAAAACACGAGGAAACCAGAGAAGTTTTGTTTTATTTTGTTTTAAGAGAAAGGGACAGTGAAAGAGAGAGAGAGAGAAAGAGGTTATCAACCTCATTTAGTTTTTCGTGTCATCCTTGTTGCTCCAACACTGTTGTGTACGTGGTTATGGGATTTGAACCCAAGTCCTCATGCATGCCAAGCAAGCGCCAAAACTGCTGAGCAACTGCTCCAGCCCCTGAGTGAAGAGTTGTGGTTGTGAGAGAAATAAGATGTGAAGCTTGAATTTATCTATTTTAAAGGGTTCTTGATTTAGAATCTACAGATACCAAAAGGCCTGTTCATAAAATCCAGAAGTCCATGCACTAGATGAGTGGAAAAATTTTTTTCTCTAATCTCTAAATAAAACTTAGCATTTCCTTCTATTGTAATTTATAGGCCCTTGATTTTCTTTTTTTTTTTTTTTTATAAGAGAGAGGGGCAGTGAGAGTGAGAGAGAGAGAAAGGGAGAATCAATTTTCTTTTGTTTGTTATTTGGCCTTTGTTGCTCACTTCTTTATGTACATGATGCTGGGGTTTGAATGTGCCTCCTCGCGCATGCGAGGCAAGCACCAAAACCACTAAGCCACTGCTCCAGTCCAGGCCCTTTGATTTTATAACCAACACAAATCTCAAAATGCTTTCACATTATATTACAGTTGTAAAAATCTCAAAATAACAATTTCATCCCTTACAACATACCACTTCAAAATCACGGAAGTTTTTGGAAGCACTATCACATGTTATTTAATGCATTAATAAAGGAGGACATGGGGCTGGAGCAGTAGCTCAGCAGTTGGAGCACTCACCTGGCATGTGTGAGGACCCAAGTTCAAAACCCAGGACCACTTACACAACTAAGTGTCCAAGAAACAAAAGCCAGATGAAAAAAATAAAATTGATTCTTTCTCTCTCTCTCTCTCTTTAAAAAACCAAATAAATAAAAAATAAAGAAACACATATATTACAATATCATAACATTTTAAAATAACATCAATAATTGCATTGGTTTGCTTTGTAGCATGTATTTTGTTTATTTTTTTTAAAGAGAGGGGCAGTGAGAAAGAGAGAAAGAGAGAGAGAGAAAATCAATTTCAGTTAGTTTTTCATATGGTTTTCGTTGCGCCGAGACTTCTTTGTGTAGGGCTGGGGTTTGAACTCAGGACTTCTCACATGCCAGGCAAGCGCTGTAACTGCTGAGCTAACGCTCTGGCCCTATAGCTCGTATTTTAAAATGTTGTTCCCAGAAATGAGGATGTAACTCAATGGTAGAGCATTTGCCTAGCATACTCAAAGGCCTTGGATTCCATAGCTAGCAGCCCCCAAAAAAAAAGAGGAAGAAGAAATGAAAAAATATTATTCTCAGGGAAGAATAATATTTCTCACTAAATCCACAGGGGTCCATGTCATAATAAGAACTTCTGCACAGGGGCTGGAGCTATGGTTCAGCAGTTACAGCGCTTGCCTGGCATGCACCAAGGACCCAGGTTCAAACCCCAGCACCACGTACACAACTAAGTGCTAGAACAATGAAAACAAGATGAAAAACTAAATAGAGTAACTGATTCTCTCTTTCTCTCACTTTCCCTCTTTTTCTCTTAAAAAAAAAAAAGAATTTCCGCAGAGGGTGGAAAACAGATGGGAAGAGGAAGCCAGAGAGAAAGTAGAGAAATAAACAATCTGGGTAAAAAATTATGGAAATTTAAATTACAGCAGTAGCAGTGAGGATGTAAAGAAGTAGACTGATTGTAAAGATAATGAGGTAAAATTGATATTATAATTCTTTTTAAATGTGATTTTCAGGAGGCTGGAGCAGTGGCTCAGTGGTGACGCTGCTTGCCTAGCATGCACAAGGACATGGGTTTATACCCCAGCACCACACACACAAGTGTAAAATCAATGAAAGCCATGTGAAAAACTAAAAAACACATATTGACTCTCTCTATATATCAAAAAATAAAAAGAAGGGGCTGGAGTGGCAGCTCAGCAGTTACGGCGCTTGCCCTACATTCACGAGTATGCAAGTTCAAACCCCAGCACCACGTACACAACGAAGTCTCAGAGCAACGAAAGCCATGTGAAAAGCTAAGTAAAAATTGATTCTATCTCTCTCTCTCACTGTCCCCTCTTTCTTTAAAAAAAAAAAAAAAAGATTGTTTAAATAAAAAAAAATAAAAAAATAAAAAGAATATGGTTATAAAAATGTTTTCGATACAATGGCAAATAAAAAAATGCAGGATCTATTCACACAGTATCATTCTGATTATACTAAAATTCTATGTGCAATGAAAACACTGGAACAATATAAAGTATTTAAAATGTTAAACATGCTATTACTGAGTAATGGATAGTAATGAAAAATGCTTATTTTTTTCCTTTGGAATTACCTACATTTTTCCACATTTTGTAAAATAACTACCAGAAAAAATAATTTCAAAGTTATTTTGAAAAAAATGTTAATGAAATGAGAAAATGTTTACGACGTATTCTGAAGTGAAAAGTATATAAAATTGTGTATACAGGATGATCTCAATAATATATTAATATACATATATTATTTTATAGTGCAATTATGGGTGATTTTTTCAGACTGTTACATTTTCCATGTTTTCTACAGTAACCATATATTATTTTTATAAATTATTATTTAAAGATGGGTTAGCTTCAGACAAAGAAAGGGTTCTTTGGGTTGGAGGAATACTTTAATGCTGAAGCACTTGCCTGGCATATATGCAAGGCCCAGGATTTTATTCCCAGCACTGAGGGTTGGGGGAAGGGATTCTTTAAGATTTAAGATCAGGCGAAGGAACGAAGGACTGAGTTGGCTAGAGTCTGTTGGTGAGGAATAGGAAACTGAAGGAGTCCACAGATTAGGGGCTCTCATCTTAGTAAAGCAGGAGGCAAGGATACCTACGGCAGCATTATTAGAACAAGGTTGAGGGTTTGGAAGTCAGGGACACACAGAACTATCACGTACAGTCTTCAGCTGAGGATCGTAAGTGACACAAATGAAATGGTATGGGTTACTATTATTGTTCTCAGATTTTGTAAATCATTTTTGGAACTTAAAATGTCAGTATCCCTTGCCCCACAGTGATTTAGCATGTCTAAATAGAAAACCCAGTAATCTGCATTTTTATTAAGAGGGACTGTTTTAAGTGAGCTCAGATCACGTTTTAGCAAACACTAGCTTAATAAACTGGTCTAAGGGGTCAGTGGTTGGAGCACTGGCCTGGCATGCATTAGGATCTGGGTTCAAACCCCAGCACCACATGCACAATTAAGTGTTGGAGAAACAAATATCAGATGAAAAAATAAAGAAATTGATTCTCTCTCTCTCCTCTCTCTCTTTTAAAAAAGAAAAAACAAAAGAAACTGGCCTGAAAACAATGGAAAAATCAACTGATAAAACTTGTTTCAGTCTCTCTGTTCCCATCATTCTGATTACAGAGACTGTACATATTCAGATGTTTGTTTTGCTTTCTTTTGTGGGCTCTAAGTTTTTGTTGGTTTTGTTCTAAAATCCCAGGAGAGGGGCTGGAGTGGTGGTTCAACAGAGCACTTGCCTGGCGTGCACAAGGATCCAGGTTCAAACCCCAGCACCACATAGACAACCAAGTGTCAGAGAAACAAACACCAAATGAAAAAAAAATTAAATTGATTCTTTCTCTCCTCCCTCTCTCTCTCTTTACAAAAATAAAATCCTAGGAGAATAAAAATCAGCTCAGAGAGACAGGCAAAAAAAATTGGCAAAGTCAGGGTACACCAATGGTTTAAAAATAAACTATTTTCTACATTGCATAACACCAGACCAACTACAGAGCACCTTACCTTTATCAGGAGAGCAAAATTACTCTGCAGAGAATTCGATACACCATTTTCACACAATTTTTTCCTTGTGTGGTTTTCACTTCCACTCCCACTGCCAGATTGGTACTTCAATAATGACTTTAGCATGGTTTCAAAAGGGTCCACTGAAATGGACAGATTAAACATTTCTAAATAAAAACAATAACTCAAAAAAGAAAAAAAAAAACCCAAACACCTCTAGAAAGAAAAGATGACAGCCAAGAGCACAATATTTTCATACTCCTGTAAGTCTTCTCTAAATATGAACTCATCAACCAGCTGATCAATTTCCTAAAAACATTTGATCCTTATCTTTTACAAAATTCGACCTTTGTTCTTTGAACTTGGTTTGTCTGATGAACTACCTATTCTACTCCATCCATCTAACCCTATCACAGAACATTTTTAAAATTATTACAGTTTTGTAATATACTTATAGTTCAAGGTTTTTCTTTATTAATAGATTCTTAGATTTTTTTTCTGGCTGCTCATGTTCACTGACACTTCTAGATGTACCCAGGAAGTTTTCCCCCCTAGTAGTAAGAATTGAATCTGGAATTATATTTTTGATATTTCTATTGGTGCATTACCATTGTACATAATGGTGGGATTCATTATCATATATTTTTTTAAAATAATTTTTATGTAGTTTTTCATGCAGCTTTCGCTGCTCCGAGACTTTCTTGTGTACATGGTGCTGGGGTGTGAATTTGTGTACTCAAGCATGCTGGGCAAGCGCCTTAACCACCAAGCCACCGCTCCAGCCCACATTGTCATATATTTGTACATGCCCGATAATTTGGCCAATATCATCCCATGGTATTTTCCTTTTCCTTCCCTTCCTCTCTCCCCCTGGTCCCTTTCTTCCATTCTACTGATCTCCCGCCAACTTTCATGAGATCCCTCTACAACCTTCCTTGTCCTTTTGTCCTCTCAAGCTTCCATATGTGAGAGAAAATATGTGAATGTTGACTTTCTGATATTAGCTTATTCACTTAATGTTCTCAAGTTCCATTTATTTTCAAGCAAATGATATAATTTCATTCTTCTTTATGGCTCAATAAAACTCCATTGTATTTATATATCACATTTTCTTTATCCTCTCATCCACTAGACTGGTTCCACAGTTTGCCCATTGTGAATGGTGATGCTATAAATGGGTATGGATACTTCATTACAATATGCTGAGTTTGATTCTTTAGGATAAATATCAACGAGTGGTATTGCGGGGTCATATGGTGGTTCCATGCCTAGTCTTTTGAGGAAACTCCATATTGATTTCAGTAGTGGTTGTACTAATTTACAGTCCCACCAACAATACTTTTTCTCTATATTCTCTCCAGCATTTATTATTGTTTGTATTCTTGATGGCTGACAATCTGAAGCAGTGAGATGAAATCTCAGTGTGACTTTGATTCGCATTTCCCTAACTGCTAAAGATGTTGAACATTTTTTTCATTTCATTTCATTTCCCTAACTGCTAAAGATATTGAACACTTCTTTTGAGAAGTGTCTGTTAGTTCACTTGACTATTTATTCATTGGGTTATTTTGGGGTTTCTTTGTTAAGATTTTTGAGCTCTTTACATATTCTGGATATTAATCCCCTGTCAGAAGAGTAGCCAGCAAAGATTTTCTCCCATTCTGTAGGTTCCCTCTTCACATTCCTAACTGGTAGGTTTGCTGTGAGGAAGCTTTTTAATTTGATGCCATCTCATTTATTAATTCTTGGCATTATTTCCTGGACCCCCACAAATCCTACCATAATTCATATTTCATTATATATACCTATAAATTAAAGAAAAATATACTTTTACAATATTGAGTTTTAAGTGAGGTAATAAAGACATCAGCATAATGCCTAGTAAACAGTATAAAGCATTCACTAAATAGTAGTCAATCCAATCCAAGAACAATGTATAGCTCTTTCTTTTATAAATATTTATTCTTCAGAGATAAGGATCAATTAGTAGACAGTTTAACTTACACGTCTTATTGGGGTTGATATGCTGCTTCAGCACATCAAGAGTGCCCAAACTAACCACAAGACGCCTGCCAAACCAGAAGGAAGCCACAGGCCCGTGTCTCTCATGCAGACTGACCAGGAACTCGTGCAAACTCCCACTGTTCACAATATCTGGAAGATTACCATCTCTGATAAAAGAGTACAATTTAACAAAATAATCAATTTAACTTATAGAAATCAAAATAATGGTACTTGACTCTGAATTAATTGTATTAACAAATGAGGTCATGGTTGTGAAATTCAAATTACTGTAAAATCCAAAATCCAGTTATACTTGCCCTCCTGTTATGTTTCTACAGTTATATTTAGATACAGATTTTTATGAGAAATTTGAGAATACATAACACTTCAAAGCAAATAAGAATGGCAAAGAAGGAACATCTGACAGATTCTGGAGAACTATCTAACTTCTGCAGCACCTCAGTCTATGAGAGCAAAGGACATCATGATAGGCGGATGAAATCATCAGATCAGTTATGGCAATCTTTTCTTCTTTCCTTCTATCTTAATTCTGTCTTTTTTTTTTTTAAGAAAGAGGGACAGTGAGAGAGACAGAGAAAGAGAGAAACCACTTTATTGAGTTTTTCACATGGCCTTAGTTGCTCTAACATAACACTTAGTTGTGTACGTGGTGATGGAGTTTGAACCTGGGTCCTTGTGCTTGCCAGGCAAGCGCAGAAACCGCTGAACCACCGCTTCAGCCCCCTGACTTTTCTTTTTTAAGAGAGAGGGACAGTGAGAGAGAAAGAGAATCGGTTTTATTGAGTTTTTCACGTGGCTTTTGTTGCTCTGAGACATTGTTGTGTATGTGGTGCTGGGGTTTGAACACGAGTCCTCGCGCATGCCAAGCAAACACCATAACCACTGAGCCACTGCTCCAGCCCCTGTTCTTCTATTTTTCTCAACTTTTTTGGGCAATAAGTGAAAGCAATTAAAGATTTTGATTTTTAAAGCCCTCCTTTCTGTTCTTAACAAAGTTCAGGTTGTATGTCCAGAGGTAAATTTAAAGTAAACAATGGAAGTAAGACAAATAATCTAAAAATATGGTTTAGTTTTGATATCAAAAATGAGTTGATTTTACTTGATTGCAAAGAAAATAACTACTCACTTTTCCTCAGTTGGTGTAATCCCTGGAATTCCTGCAGCTTGTCTGGAAGCCTTAAGGAAAGAATAAAAAAAGCTTAGTATAATAAATTACCATATATCCCACAAGCCTGATGTGTTTTATCAAGACATGTACAACCTTAAAAAGTGGCTTTCCTGGCTGGAGCGGTGGCTTGGCAGTTACGGCATTTGTCTGGCATGCTCAAGTACACAGGTTCTAAACTCTAGCAGCACATACACAGTGAAGTCTTTGAGCAATGAAAGCCACATGAAAAACTAAATAAAAATTATTTCTTTCTCTCTCTCTCTCACTGTCTCTCTCTCTTAAAAAAAAAAAGTGGCTTTCCAATTCATTTCAGTCTAAAATTTCTTTCTTTACTGAAATATTTTTTAAATGGCTTCTTTGCATGGAATAAAATTACCTTAATATTCTCCCCCTGTATCAAGTAAACTATGATATTCAAAGAAATTAATATCTGTATTAATTAATGCTTATCGAGTACATTTTTCTTTATTGAGTCTATGTCTGATCCCAGCTGGCTTGGCTTATAAAAACAATCAATGTCCATGCTTATAATAGCTTCATGCCTGAAATAATTATACTTTCTAGTCAAAGAATTTATCAAAATACAATGATTGCTGTCGACTGTATGTTTGTGTCCTCAAAATTCGTATGTTGAAATCTAATCCCCAAAGTGGTGGAATTTTTAGGTAGGGCCTGTGTGAGGTAATTGAGCCAGGAGGGCAGAGCCCAAACGAATAGAATCATTGCCCCAGTAAGTTGGGAAGGAGCTTGTTTGCCTGATCAACCACGTGAGAACATAGCAAGAATGCACCATCCATGAACTAGGAAAACAGTCCTTGTAAGGAGACTGATTGTCCAGTCCCCAGAACTAGGAGAAATAAATTTCTATTGTATCTAAGCTACTCAGTTTATGGTATTTTTTTAAATAAATCTATATATATATATATATATATATATATATATGGAGAGAGAGAGAGAGAGAGAATCGGTTTTAGTTTTTCATCTGGTTTTCATTACTCCAACACTTAGTTGTATATGTGGTCCTGAGGTTCAAACACAGGTCCTCACGCATGCCAGGCAAGCGTGATACCACTGAGCCACTGCTCCAGCCCCCAGTTTATTGTTTTTGTAACAGAAGCCTAAGAGGACTATGACAATGATATTCCTGTTCTGCTTTAGTGTAGTCATTACCAGTGCCATACAGTCAGAAAGGTATCTGGTATAAAAATACATTAAGCAGGGGCTGGAGTGGTGGCTCAGTGGTTTCAGAGCTTGCCCAGCATGTACAAGTACACGGATTCAATCCCCAGCACCCACGTACACAACTAAGTGTCAGAGCAATGAAAGCCATGTGAAAAACTCAATTAAAAAATTAATTCTGTCTCTTACTGTCCTTCTTTAAAACAAATATATATATATATATACATATATATATTAAGCAATAAGAGAATTCACAGCAAACTATTTTTTTTATTTTTTAGCAACCTTACAAGATTGTAACAAAATAATATAAAATGTGTATATTAAGGTGATATCCCTTAAGGGATGAATTTGGGGAGAGTTTAGGGAATTTTGATTTTTTATAATTTTCTACTGGGTTTATCATTGCTAGGGCTGGGGGTCACTTCTGTTTTTAATTTTATAATAGATGTTACTCATAAAACTTTTTACAAAACAGGTCTTAAATAAAATATTCAATTTCAGAATTCCTGAATTTTGTCAATGATAGTAACTAGCACCAATCAGAGTTTCATCTATTTGGCATTCTGCCTTTTTTCTATTTAACATATACATAAAGAAATACTTATCTATTTTAGGGGTATCCTAAACTGGCATGCACCTGGCCAGAACCTGCAAACCTTTAATCTCCTGTGTAATTATTGCCTCACTGCCATCATGGGCCTTGAGACCACTCAGAATAAATTTTTTTTGTTTTGTTTTGTTTCTTATAAAGACAGAAGGACAGTAAGAGAGAGTGGGGGGAGACAGGGAGACAGAATCAATTTTTATTGAGTTTTGCACATGGTTTTCATTGCTCTGACACTTAGTTGTGTACATGGGTGCTGGGGTTTGTACTTCTGCATGCGGGGCAAGTACCATAACCACAGAGCCATGGCTCCAGCCCCAGCATGTTATTTTTGACCTTTTTTCTTATATTAGACATCACAAGAAGACCAGGACTACTAGTTCCCTCATCCCCTCAACCTGTCCAGGAGCTCCTGGACCAGGCCTTCACACCTCTGTGGAACTGGCTCATTAAAAACCTATCTGACCATCTTGAGTGACTCTTTGCATTCTCTTTGCTCTTGGCACACCATTCTGTTAACCCAAAGGCCGACTTAACAATTAGTCGTGTGTGTGTGTGTGTGTGTGTGTGTGTGTACACACATATATAGCTATATACATATATATTCGTATATCTACACATATAAAATTGTGGTATGTTGTGTGACTTCAGTGTTAAAGATACTATCAATTAAGATTGGAATAGAATACAGAATTTATGATTGCCTCAGTCACGACTCAGCCACGTCAGCCACTAGTATTTTCGGTAAATCAAAGCTAACCAAAGTTATGTAGTTTGTGAATTTATTGTTACTCAATAAACTCTGACGTCGTGGAAAGGCGCAAACGTTGTTTGGTCTATGTGAAAGACAGTTCACTCATGACAGTGTTGACCTGATCAATGGACAGCTCTATTTAAAGATTATCAAAAAGACCTGCAGCTACCACAGATGTTCGGTTTCTCGGATAAGATTTCCCGAAGTTCCAGGTGTGTACTTTCAATATTCCAGCCTAATCCAGTTACCAGCTCTGGAATGAACACGTAAGGTTTATGGTCATCACAGGAGACGTTCTTGGGAGCTGTGCAGCTGCTTTCCATTTCTATCATAAAACTACGACCTTGTCTTCTAGACCGTGTTTTCCGGATGATTCCTCGTCGGTTAACTCTCCGTCTGAGGTGGGCAAAGGCAGTGGGGAAGGCGGTTTGGGAGACTTGAGGTCAGGCTCACTGCGCACCCGGCAGCAGGACAGCAGGGCAGCACCGCGCTCCTGCCTCAGCGCTTCCGCAAGACCCGGACCCCGGCTCTCCAGAACGCAGCAAGGACAGAGCGCGCGAGAGAGGGCAGGGGCGACGGCACGAAATGCTGCGAGAATCCTCCGGAAAGGAGACGCTCTCCTGCCCGACACACAGGACAGTGGGCTGTGGGGTTGGCAGAATTCTGCCTGGAAGGGTGGCGGGCGCGCGAGTCCCGCGGCGCAGAGCGCCGGGTCGCGTGGGCGGGGCGCCAGGGTGCGGTCCCGGCGCGAACCCTCCGCTCCTTTCCCTCCCCCGAGACCCGCCCCGGCAGGTCGACGTGGATGCGGGCGAGAGGGGCTGGCGCGGTGGCCAGGAGCCTCAGAGGGCCGAGCCAGCGGTTACCGGGTAGAGGTAGAGCACCGCTCCCACCAAGGCCAGCAGGAAGGTCACGGCGAAGATCGCGAAGTCCAGCATGGTTCCTCCACCCGGGAGCCACGTCCCGGATCCTCGGCTCCGGCGGCAGCGCCCCAGCCTGGCTCGGCCGGAGGAATTCGCTTGTGGGCGGAGCCACCCGCCGGCCCTTCGACGAATGGGCGGCCGGGGGCGGGACCAGGTCTGCGCCGAGCCCGCGGGGAGAGCAATGGATCGCCGAGGGGCCGTCGAGGCTGAGCCCGGGCCGGAACCGGAGCGTCACGCCCGGGGATTCCGGCGGACGCGACTGGGGACGGAGTGGTGGGAAAGCACTGCACAGTTACAAAGGTAATCCAAAACGTTTACCTTTGAAGTGCCCCGACCACCACCTCTCCCAGTGGATGGTTCTTAATTGTGGTGCGGGGACCAACCGCTGTCACCGTCACCGGGAACTCCTTAGAAATGATTCCCACGCCAGACCTGTGGAGTCAGACTCTTGGGCTGTGGGGGGTGGTGTTACAGCAACCTGCTTTAACAAAGCCTTGCAGAGATAACGTTTCACACTTAAATCTGAGAGCCACTGACCCGAATTAATCTCACTGCACAAGAAAGCGTCCAAAGAGTTAAGCACCTTTAGATGCGCCTTGTTCCGCAGAGACATTCTAATAAAGGTGTTTCTTTGACACTTTCTGGTGAGCAAAGGTGGCAGACTGTTCAAGGCTGGGAAGGGTTCCTGCTCTGTGCGCTCTTTCGGTGTATTACCTGACTTTCCTAAGCGTCCATTTCCTTCTAAGTAAAACAGTGAAAATACCACCAAGAGTGGCTTATCAGAGTAAATTAGACATTTTATGAAAAGCACTTGACAAAGCCTGCAAAACTGCTAAGTACTATTTCTTCCGTCACAGGAAAGCAGGGAGCTGAAACTGCAAACCTTGGTTCTTGTGTTCAGACTGAAGAAAATTTAAAGTCAGACACCAAAAGTCATGCAAGAGAATTTTATTATAAGTGAAAGAGAGGTGAGAAGTAAAGTAAAAGCAGAGTAAATTTCAAGCAGAAAGCACTCTCAAGAGAGAGTGGGCCGTCTATGAGCAGAGAACAGCAAGGGAGACAATGCTGTCTCCAAATTTATTACTGTTTGATGGTTGATTTGAAAATTGGGGTCCTCCTTCATCAGCCTTCACCAATCAGGTGTTCAACTCCTCTTTCACGTCTAGCACTGGAGTGTTTGACCTTAGCTGGTCTTTAGAGCTGTCATGGTGGCCATCCTATTTAGGGGGGCTTCATGTTAATGTGGGCATGGGGGTCAATAGTGGTTAGAAGTTACCTCAGTGTTCCTGCTCTATTAAGGGATACCCCTTCAGAGCTAGTAGGAGAACCTGGTGCCCCTAGCTTTTAGTTTCATCTGAACTTTGATGAGTCTTGTCCAGAGATAGTCCCGTAGATCCTATGTTCTTGAGACATCCCTCTCCCCATCATCTCTTTTGCCTTAGTTAATCCTCAACATTTGTGTACTAATGTTTTTCCCTAGCTTATCTGCCTTGGCAGTAGCTTAAAGAAAACTTCAAGGGTAAACCTGTGACCTTGTCAAGCATTTCACTGCTCATTGCTAGCTACTACCTAACGCTTCAGCATTTCACTCTAGTTGTCCTGAGCAAAATCATACCCTAGGACAGCGCTTCTATTTTACTAGACTCAAGTTTTGACTTGGATAATGTAAGTAAGGCCTGCTGCTTATTACTAGCCCATTTAGTAAAAGTATCCCAGAAGTATTTATAGATTTTAGAGCTTTAATAAAAGCTCTAAAATAATAATAAAATAATAAAATAATAATAATAAATAATAAAAGTCAAGAACAGGTAGCCATTCTTCAAGGGAAAAAAATCATTCCAGATTGCATTTTAGAGCTTCTAAATAATAAATTACTATTATACAAGCATGAAACATACCTCATTGAAAATACCAACTCTTTTGGCTCCTATAGTAAATATAATGAAACATTGCTATTTAATATTTCATTTGGCAGAAATCATACTTTTATTTTTATTTTTTCTTTTTAAGATGGAGTCTATGTTCCCCAGGCTAGGCTGAAACTCAAGATACTCCTTCCTCAGCATCCTTCGTAACTGGGATTGTAAGTGTATTCTACAACACCTAGTTTATTGTTTGATTTTTTGCAATCCTTTTGAGATACAATCCAGAAGTCATACAAATTTATGATTTTATTAATTCATTTTTATATCTGATGGTGTTTAAGTCTAAGTCCTCTTTCCATTTTTACTGACAATAAAAGAAGTGGAAAACGTCTGTGCTGGTTGCTTTCCGTTCTCATAGTCTCCCAATTGTACTATCAAATCTGTTCTCTGCCATTTTTGCTTCATATTGTGACCATTGAAGCCAATTCCTTGGGACTACACCACTGTAGCTCTTTTTAAACTCATTTCCAGTTGATTTCCACCAATAGGAGGCCTTAGGAGGCAAAGGTTAAGAAGAAAGCAGGTTTAGAAGGGTTCTTCTCTGCTTCCTCTCATCTCTGAGCCATATTGTTACCAGGAGCTGTATCCCACTATACAGATAGCCCCTATGATCTTCCAGTGCTTACTGAGCAATGGTAGTGTTTTCTGTCCTTGCCCTTCAGACCTAGAAGTGACAATGGTTTGCCTCTGTTGCTTATCTCTGCATATTTTGATGTCCCTTATTGGTTCTCTTTATCCTCCCCACATGACTTTATCTAATTTCCTCATTAAAGTCTTTCTTAGTCACACCTCACTGCCTCCAAAAAAAGGGACCTTAACTCATTGGCTGTTAAAAGCTTGGTATGTGCTTTTCCCTGCTCCCCCACCTTCACTGAGTTCATCAGACAACAAAAGCTTGGTGCTTGTTGTGCTCACCCACCCTCAAACGACCTTATCACCTTCAGGAACCAGGAGCATCATTATTGCCCAGATGCTCTCACTGTAACTTCCAATGATAACCAACCTAAAGGACATAGTGGTTGAGAAGATGCCTGTGTGGCAATTCCCAGGGCCCTTGTTACTTGCAATGATTTGTTTTCTTCCCTTTCCCATCTGTGTAGTCTCTCTCTCACTCATTAGAGGGACAGCGAGAGAGAGAGAAAGAGAATCAATTTTATTTAGTTTTTTCATGTGGCTTTCATTGCTCCAACTCTTTGTTGTGTATGTAGTGCTGAGGTTCGAACCCATGTCCTCATGCATGTCAGGCAAGCGCCGTAACCACTGAGCCACCACTCTAGCCCCTATGTGGTCTCTTAACAGTTACAGCCATTCATCCTAATCACAAGGCACAGACATTTATACAGGATACAACTTTGACAGGAGAAATAGCCTTGTTCCCCTTGTGATTGTGCCTTTATCTGAATCTTTTGACAGAGGGTATAAGAACCCAGGAACCACCTGCGTTAGATAGTTTCTTGTCAGACCTGACTCTAGGTGGCACAAGGAGTGGCTCCCCAGTTTCTCAAGATGGAATTACAGGACCAGGTTAAATACATATTTGATGGCCTCATGATGATATCCTTCCTTGATAGTCAGTGGTATGCATTTGAATGATGGACAGTGCTGGCTTGGGATGAGAGGTCAGGAGGGGACAAATGACTATTGATGACAACAATATGGATTACGAAGGAAAGTGGGGCAGATGGCATTTTCTAATTGCATTATAGAGCTTATGGAAGGAAAAATAAACACATTTAAAGTCTTGAACTCCTAACATGAGGTATTGCAAATGAAAAACCAGAAGGCTTCCATGATGGTTTCAAATTCCTTAACTAGTGCAGCTCCAGAGCTCAAAGAGCTGAATATCAGACCCAAAAATTTAATCACACAGGTGGTAGCCCATTAAAAGCTCAACCTTGCCACATCTCTTATTCTATATTAGGGTACTGTTTGAGAAGGAACAGGAAGGACTCTGAGATCAGGACATTTGAGGAGAGAAAGACAAAGTGGAAACTTCAAGACTTTCTGCACCTCCCCTATCTGAGGAATGGAACTTCTTTCACAAAATAACGATTTTTCAGAAACTTCAGTTGGGTAAGTTGCATTATAAGGGAATACCTATCTTGAAGAAGAACTCCCATTTCTTTTAGCTCCAGATCAATGAGGAAGGTTAAACCCATAATGCCTGGGGGTGGGGGGAGGGGCTTGAATTTCCAGCTCAGTTTCTAAATACTTCCTACCAGGGGGCAGTCATCTATCACTGACATTGTTTACTATTGCCAGCACATGGTGAAAATGAAAAACAGAAGACATTTATTTGGTTCTATCATTGTTTTAAAATTTTCCACACATGCCAGACATGGTGGCGCATGCTTGTAATCCCAGCAACTTGGGAGCTGAGGCAGGAGGATTGCAAGTTCAAAGCCAGCCTAAGAAATTTTGAGAGGCCCTGAACAACTTAGTGAGACCCTGTCTCAAAATAAAACATAAAAAAGGTCTGGGGAGGGTCTGGGGCAGTGGCTCAGTGATTGGGGCACTTTCCTGGCATGTGCAAGGACCCAGGTTCGAACCCCAGCACCACGTACACAACTAAGTGTTGGAAAAAAGGCCAGATGAAAAAATAAAGAAAATTGATTCTGTCTCTCCCTCTCTTTCTCTATCTCTCTCTTAAAAGAGAGAGGGACAGTGAGAGAGAGAGAGAGAGAGAGAGAGACAAAGAAAATAAATTTTATTTAGTTTTTCATGTGACTTTCCTTGCTCTGAAACTTCATTATGTACGTGGCGCTGGGATTTGAACTCACATACTTGTGCATGCCAGGCCAACGCTGTAACCGTTGAGCCACCACTCTAGCCCTCTCCCTCTCTCTTAAAAAAAAAACAAAAACCAAAACTTTCTGCACACATATTGGGTGGACCTGCAGAACTCTGGCTTGTCCACCAAGGGAGCAGTGAGACCTTGCTAATTTGCATCAGAGGGAATCTGGGAAGCATTTATGGGAATGGATTCTAATGGTATCTCTTTAAAGAAAATATAAAGGCTGGTGAAGATCAAATTTTTTTATATGGGGGCTGGAGTGGTGGCTCATCGGTTTTGGCGCTTGCATGGCAAGCACGAGGACCAAGGTTCAAACCCCAGCACCACGTACACAACTAAGTGTTGGAGCAATGAAGGCCATGTGAAAAACTAAATAAAGTTGTTTCTCTTTCTCTGTCTCTCTCACTGTCCCTCTCTCTTTAAAAAAATTTTTTTTTCATATGTTTTTCTCTACTCAGGATTTGGGAAGTCAATTATGTTAGCTTAAGCATCTAAAATTGTTTAATTGAAGCCTGGATTCAATACTGACCTACAGTCATTTAGGTTGAGATGCCAGAACTTTCCTGGCATTATTGTTTTGAAGGAGTCTGCAAACTAAGGATTGTGGATCCCACCTGTTTTTCTTTTCCTTTTTTCTTTTTTTTCTTTTTGTTTTTGGTGTGTGTGTGTGTGTGTGAGAGAGAGAGAGAGAGAGAGAGAGAGAGAAGAGAGACAGGCAGACAGACAACACACTCACACAATAGGAAGTGAGCCCAGGGGGACTCTTCTATTGAGCCACATCTCTGGGCCTTTTTACAATTTTTATTTTGAGAGAGGGTTTCACCAAGATGCTGAGGCTGGCCTCAAACTTGAAATCCTTCTGCCTCAGCCTCCTGAGTCACTAGTGTTATAGATGTCTGCCACTGTGCTTGGATCTCACATGTATTTATAAATAAAATTTCATAGGAAGACAACTGGCCTTTTTAATTATTATCTCTTAAAATTAGTATCTAGATCTTTAGTCATATAGACAATTGGTACCACATTACTTCTATGATGTTTATACTTACATATATACTCTTTTTTTTTAAAGAGAAGGACAGTGAGAGAGAGAGAGAAAGAATTAATTTTATTTAGTTTTTCATTTGGCTTTCGTTGCTCTGACACTTCGTTGAGTACTTGGTGCTAGGGTGTGAACTTGCGTCCTTGTGCTTGCCAGGCAAGTGCTGCAACAACCAAGCCACCTCTCCTGCCCCCATATATACTCTTTTTAAAAAGTAATTAAGTATTACAAACTATTTCTAAGCTTCAATTGCAA
>PVKS010018158.1:0-39333 GCA_004027875.1 Aplodontia rufa
AATACCTTGGTGTCACACGTAACAGGTATGAAGTAAATGTTTAAGGAATGAATGAGCTAAAATGAAATAAAATAAATAAATCACTGAAATGTTACAAGAAAAAAGAAAATTTGACTTTCTCTTTCTCTGGAGACAGCCTGCATTCTCCCTTGAATGTGTCTCTGCTTTCCTAAATAAATCTGTCTGTGGCTTGGCGGAATCTCTGAGAAGCAAAAAAGAAATGAAAGAGAAATAAAATAAAAAAGACAAAAACGTTGAAGAATGGACAATGAACAAATTTTAAAGAAACCATGTTGACTTGAGAAATGCAGATCGACTCTAGTGTTCACAGGTGGCAGAAGGCCAAGATAATTCTCACACTGTTCACATCATCCTTTTTCCACTGCATTTTATATTTTTCCATGAAATACTTACATTTAAAATTTTTAAGGATGTACATGATATTAGGTGTAATGATGCTCTGAATTCTTCAGGAGAAATCACAAGGTAAGACCAAGGCAGATTTGACCGTACTGAGTACAGTAAAAATAATAATAAATAAAAGTAAAACAATGGGACTGGAGCAGTGGCTCAGTGGTTATGGTGCTTGCCCGGCATGCGCAAGTACACGGGTTCAAACTCCAGTACCCACGTACACAACTAAGTGTCAGAGCAACGGAGGCCATGTGAAAAACTCAATAAAAATTGATTCTCTCTCTCTCTCTCTCTCACTGTCCTTCTCTCTTAAAAAAGTAAAACAATAATCTTAGGGTAAAGGTCAGCTGTTGCTGTATTTAGAAATGTATTTTTTTTAAGTTTGTGTAAGTGTGGCCCCTTATGAGAACAGTTCTCCGCCTTCCTGAAACTTCCTTAACAATCTGGTCCACACAAAAGATGGGTTTTCATTCCTCTACGTTTTAAGCAACAGTGACATCATGTGGCCACTCTGCTAACTGACCAGTCTTGCCCAACTGAATTCCCACAGGGATGTACCCATAGGAATGCCACCTTCCCTCCAGAATAAATGCATTGGAAAAACATTCAGGGAATCAAGTGTGGATTTCCTGCTTGGGATTAGTACATTGAGCTGAAATTT
This sequence comes from Aplodontia rufa, assembly GCA_004027875.1. NCBI lineage: Eukaryota > Metazoa > Chordata > Mammalia > Rodentia > Aplodontiidae > Aplodontia > Aplodontia rufa. The sequence goes on from PVKS010018158.1 coordinate 1,076, forward strand.
TACACAAACTTATCTAAAGTATCTTCTGTCATCACTAAGTTCTTAAACAACCAGACATATTCTCTCCATTCAGAAAGTCATAGGGTGACCACATCACCCGTGTTTGAGAAAACACCCTTCCAACACACTGGGGATGCACTCATTCTAGAAGCCTCATTCGGAAATGACAACACGGCGTGTGCATGGTCTTCTCCCACTACTGTCCATCAGAAGTTTCCCCAAACAAGTCAAGACCCCCTGTTTTGCACCCGTGTGACACCCCCACCCCGTGATGCCTCACATAGAATTCATCAGAAAGCCAGGACCACCAGCATCAGGCTCTTCCTCTGCTCATGAGGGCAGGCACAGGATGCTTGGGCTCAGTCTCTGCCTCTCCCTGGGAGATGCCAGGTCTTTTGTTTAACAGATACTTATTGAGCAACTACTGTGTACCAGGCACTGTTGTAAGTGCTGCAGATTTCACAGTGAACACAGTCCTTCCTCTCATGAAGCTTAGCTTCTAGTTGGAGTCAGGCGGCAAACACATCAGATAGGAGATGGGGGTAAGTGCTATGGAGAAGAGAGGGTCCTGGGGTGGGGGTGCTACTTTGTGCTGGGTGCTCAAGGAAAGCAGAAACCTAAGGTAAGGGAGGAGGCCAGTGCTGTGGCTAGCAGAAGATCTCTGGAGAAGTGTACGGACTTAAGGGAAGGAGGGAAGGAAGAACTTGTGTCCCACTGGACATTGGACCGAGCCGGACACAGAGAACCTGGCTGATTCGGTAATGAACTATGCAAACTCAAGCTTCCCTTCCCTCTCCAGGCTTCAGTTTCTTCACTACCAAGTGACAAATTGAGATCAGATCATTGCTAAACTCCCAGCCCTTTTTAAGACTATCACAAAAATTCACAGTTTGTGACATTTGATGACATTTCGTGTGTGTGCGCTTGTGTGTGGACATGCACACATGCGTGTGATTATTTTCCCAAAGCAATCCCAGACATTTGGGTTTCTTTCAAGGGTGATTACACAAAAATCTCTATTTGCTTATTTAAAAGAAATTGATCTGGAGTCAGTCTCTGAGTGTAGAGATTAGTTGGTCTCAAACTAAAATAGATATTTACAGAGATTTGTCATTATGTGCCCAAACCCAGTAATTACTAAAGGATCACCTACAAGATTTCAGCAAACTGTTAAGTATATGACATTTTACCAAGAAGTGAACTCCGTGCTTTGTAATTTCCTACTTGGATGGTTTCCGTTGTATTGATGAGGCTCAAGTTTAATGATCTCTAGTAATACAACGACAGAATCATACACACGATAAACAGAATAACGAGTACAAAAGCCCACTCAACAGGCCCTGGGTTTAAAATGGCTTTTAGTAATGCATTTCTCCAACTTTTATCCACATTCTCACATGTGGAGCCAACTACCGAGGAGAGAATGAGTTGGACCAGATCAACGGACTCATCATGAAGATTTTGGGAATCAGTAACCTTTCAATTGCCCAGAGAGTTTCTTCACTGGACCATCATTTTGCATTAAATGTCATCAACGGAAATTCACTCTTTGATTTAAGCTGCTATTTCTAAAAAAAACTCCTGTTAAAATGCAAAGATGTTTGTGGAAGGAGCTAACCATCCCACTTTTAGTTGTCATATGCCTTAGGAAGAACTATCAAGATCGGCGAAAGACATGAGGAGCAAGCCTTGGCCGAGACGGCTAATGTGGGAAAGGAAGGCCAAGGTCATGAAGCGATGCAGCAAGCCCGTCAAAGTAAGAAAAAATAGGTCCCAACTGATGCATTCTGCTGTGGACACCTGGCTTGATAGCTAGATTCTCCTTCTGAAGCATAGTCGACCCCATCTGGGCCATTTTTGCAGATGAGGAAGCAAAAGCTTGCCTGAGATCTCCTAGTTTGGGTTCCATCCCAAACCCATATACACCCCATTGTGTCTGCCTGCGGCACTGGATACCTCAAATAAAATGAACTATTAAAAAGGGAAAAGGAGGCCAGTGAAGGAACTGGTAAGAAAATGAAGACAATCGATTGTCATCCAGTCCTGAATTCACCCAGCTCCTTGCCCCAAACCTGAGTGGTAAAGAATTTCAGGTACCGCAGCAGCCATGGGCCATGTTGAATAGGATGCCTGATTATGGCAAATTCTGGAACAGTGCTGTTAAGGGTGGCCCACCCCTAAATAAGAGGCTAAGATGATGGGTTCAAAAGAGTCCACTTCTGCACTTCACAGCTTTGGACACATCAATAACCTCTCAAGCTGGACATGGTGGCACATGCCTATAATCCCCATGTCTCGCGGAAGGCTAAGGCAAGAGGATCATGAGTTCAAGGCCAGCCTCAGCAATTTAGTGAGGCCCTAAGTAACTTAGTGAGACCCAGTCTCAAAATAAAAAAACAAGGCAGGGGACTGGAGATGTGGTTCAGTGGTTAAGCACCCATGGGTTAAATCCCTGGTGCCCCTGCCCCCACAAAAAAAAACACACCTCTCATAGCCTGAGTTTCTGTCTCTGCAAAATAGGGATTAAAACACTTACCTAGTAAGTTTTGTGAAGATGAAATTACACCAAACTGAGCTCAGGGTATGGCACACAATATTCATATATCAATACCTATGAGCTCATATTTTGTTCATAAACTAGAGAAAACCAAGTTCTTTATACCCAAACCACTTCCACTGCACTTGACCCATGAGCTGTACCTGCTGCCACCCCCAGAACCCACGGCGGTAGAGAGCTACTGGTCCTCTTGATTCCCAGAATTGTCATTGTATAGATTGAAAATTTTTTATATAATATCCAAACAAGACCTGGCAGAAAGCGGAGTGTCCTGGCCTGCTACAACTCTCGTAAATAACACCAGAATAGATCCTGGAACAACGTGGGTTAAGGGTCTCAGCTCCTTTTTGTGTTTATTCTAGATTAAGGGTGGAGTCAGGAGGGAAAGTCAAAGAGCTGAGAATCTAAGAAGACACACCAGACCTAATAGGTTCGAAGCAAGAAGTGATTGCCAGGCACCAGAGCCCACGCCTGCAATCCCAGCAGCTTGGGAGGCTGAGGCAGGAGTATTGCAAGTTCAAAGCCAGACTTAGCAACTTAGCGAGTACCAAAGTAACTTAGTGAGACCCTGTTTCAAAATGTAAAAATAAAAACAAAAAGGGATAGGGATGTGGTTTAGTGGTTAAGCACCTCTGGGTTCAATTCCTGGTATTAAAAAAGAAGAAGGAGGAGGAGGAGGAGGAGGAGGAATGATAGGACTGGCCTTGTAATAGGACACATTGGACAAGGTCATCATTTTTCTTGTCATGAGCAAAGGGTCAAGGATGCTTAACCTGGGGGCAGGAAAGAGGCTGGAGGGGGAGCTCTGCTCCTAGCCCTTTCCCCCATTCCTTCTGTATCTGAATGTCTAGTACATACTAGACACACAATAAATATTTGACTGATGAATTAATGAATTATGAATACATTAAATAGTACACAGAAGGATGAGTGGATCTTAATCTATATAATTGCATTCCTACCAACTTTGAAATACATTTTTTAATTGAGGTACACACACTAACAGCGTGATTTGTCGCAATGCTGTGACTGTGTTTGCTAATGTTTGGTCTACCAGTGGGAGGACATAGCCCAACACCCAGGCTAGTTATTCTCATACTCTTCTATCCTCTGAACCTCATAGCTGGACCAGTCAACCCAGCCATGTTGAAAGATAGTAACCCAAAGAGAAATCAGGCTCCGCAAGGGTTGAAGCAACATCCCTGAAAGAAGGAAGCATTCATTTCTTGGAGTTACAGATGGATATCTGAGTGTCAGTTTCTTCGTTGCTCTTGCAATGGTCCATGTGTGAGTCATCTGCTCCTATGTGTGTGTATGTAGTTCCACATATTTCCAATATTAACATTTGCAAAAATATTACGTTTTTAAAGGAAGAAAGGCAAAGAGAGGGTTAACAACCGCCTCACGCCTCTGCAGAAAAGAAGAAATCTTTAACCTAAGGCCTCATGCCTTCACTGTGGTGGGCAGCTCCTTCGACGGCAGAAGCACAGTGTGGCGCCCAGACGAACAAGTAGACAATGAAAGAAAGAGATCCTGTGATCTTTACATCCTTGGATAGTCCTGAATTCCACACAGCTGTTCCCAGACAAAGGGACATTCTGGGACTGGAGTCTTCTCCCTCGGGATTGATCTTCGAGTCCTTCATTACCCACAAGTGGCGGGTCTTTGGCACCATGATGAAAGCCAGTTCCCAGGCTGCGGTGGATATAAAGGCTTTTTGTGATTTCCAAGTGTGTGAGGAGGCAGGCAGGAGCAGGCGCCCGGCACTCCGGCAACCCCACTCAGATCTCAGGGACGCTGTGCGCCCAGCTCCTCCCCACTGACCTGGGAAGGCCCTGACAAGCCACTTCAAGGAGATTACCTCGTTTCTCTTTTGCAGCTTTTTCTGGGTTTCCACAGGGTGGTTGCCTGGACTTAACACACACTGGCAGTTCATCTTAATAAAAAGCAGAATGAAAACAGCCCGATCAAATCCCCGCCCAAAGGAATCCACAGCAGATGTTTTAGAAGGCCCAGGCCCCCTTCACCAGACATCCCTGAGTGGACATCCAGCAGTGGCGAGGGGACCACATAAATTCAAATTATCACTAAGGAGATAGCTTTCTTCTCTTGGGCATCTCTGCTCAGTCTGTGTGGACCACAATCTTCTTCCGTTTTTGTTTTTTTATTTTTATTTTTATTCTTTTCTTTAAGAGAGAGGTACAGTCAGTGAGAGAGAGAGGCGGGGGCGAGGGGGACAGAATCAACTTTATTTTGTTTCTCATGTGGCTTTCGTTGCTCTGACAGTTTGTTGTGTACGTGGTGCTGGGATTTGAACCACATCCTCACACATGCCAGGCAAGCACCTTAACCACTGAGCCACCACTGCTCCAGCCCCAGACTGCAATGTTCTAACTGAAAAAAAATTTAAAGAATGATACCAACCTAAATTTTAGATTTATTCTAAGTTTTGGCTAATTAATATTTTTATATTTGAAATAAATTAGTCATTCACCACAATGACCTCAGGCAGAACATGTCATCAAATATTCCAAACTCCATTCCCAGCTGAGCCACTGTCTCACCCACATGTATTGTAAGGTGTGGCAACAACCAATTTTTAACTCTCCCAACCAATTTCTTTCTCCCTTGTCCACCATGCCCACTCTTACCAGGCACATGCATCTTTCTGAATGGGTATATTCACTCACAAGGGCTGTCACAATAGGGTGTCCCAGCAGCACAAACATACCATCTCCCAGTTCTGGAGCCTGGAAGTTCAAGCACCAAGGTGTCAGCAAGATTGTCTTCCCCAGGCCTCGCTCCTTGGCTTGTAGGTAGCTGTCTTCTTCCTCTGTCCCTTCATCTCACCTTCCCTCTAGGCATAACTGTGTGAATATTACTTCCTCTTCTTATAGGGACACCAATCATATTGGTCTAAGGCCCCACCTAATGACCTCCTCTTAACTTCATACCTCTGTGAAGATTCTCTCTCCAGCAGCTGGAGACGTGGCTCAGTGGCGAAGCACTTGCATTGCATGTGCAAGGACCCAGGTCCAATCCCCAGCATACACAGCTGAGTGGAAGAAAAGCAAAAAACAGATTTAAATAATCTTTTGAAAAAAGACTCTATCTCCAAGTAAGATTGCATTCTATGGTCCTGGGTTAGGACATGAACACATGAATTTGGGGGAGATGCACAACCCAACCTAAAACTTGAGGCTTTGCCCTGAGTGGCGACTGTTGAATTTAGAACACAAGCGGCTTCAAGCTGGACACAAAGCATCAAGAAAAGAAGTGGTCTCCATGAAACGCCAAGCTCAGTGGGGAGTGCTCTTCCCAAAACAAGATACCAACTTATTTGACACTGAGTATCAAGCCATAGAGGGTGTGTGTGAGAGACAGAGAGAGAGCAAGTCCCTTCCCTAAATGCATTTCCTGGAAGCATGCTATTTTTCTTCTTTTCAATTACCTTCATGTTTTATACTCTTCATATTTATTCACACCTAGTGAGACCTCCATTTAACACACACCATGAGCATTTAGCAATGCAAATGGCATATTCTATATGCTTGAAATGTTCAGAGATGAAGTGCCAACAATCTCCCACCATACACCATCAGGGAGGGAGGGAATGTGGTGCAGGGACTCTTTCACTATAGGTCCTTTCTCAGTTTATCCTTGCTCTTCTGTGTCTCTTCTTTAATTGCTATAATAAATACCTGGGTAATAATTAACGAGAGAGAAGCTGAGTCTATGACCTCAACTCCACTGTGCATCCAAATCAGGGCTGGAATCTAGAAGCTCATAGGCACAATGCAGGCTCTGTCCCTGTGGGGATTTTTGTGCAGTATAAAACACAGGGGAACTGACCACACTTCCAAACCAGAAAGTCACTTGCCAGGGAAGCACCAAGATAAAGCAGGTGGACTTGCCTCCCTGGTGGAATTCTTCTTACTTTTGGTTCTTGCCACTTAAGGAAAGCTAGTATTCATCTGAACGCAGATAATGAGTGTGATTAAAACTGAATACCGCTGCCAGGCGTTCTCGTGCCTGCCGGTAATCCCAGTGGCTCAGGAGGCTGAGACAGGAGGATCACAAGCTCAAAGCCAGGCCTCAGCAACTTAGCAAAGACCTAAGCAACTTGGTGAGATCCTGTCTCAAAATAAAACATAAAAAAGGCTGGGGATGTGGTTCAATGTTTAAGCACCCCTGGGTTCAATCCCTGGTTCCAAAAAGGAAAAAAAACTGAGTACTACATCACAGGAGAAAGAATTGAAGGAGATTGCTTAAGGAGGAAGTTTTTAAAAACTGACAGACTGACACACACAAAAAACTATAATGACTAGTACTGGCAGAAGTTATAAAGAGTCCAAAGATCAGTGTAAGATTGCTGTCTATAAAACTTGCCCCCACAAGCGGTGAGCTTCCGGCCACTGAACACCATGGCACCCAATCACAGTGTCGTTCCTAAGAGCACAGGTCTTTGGCTCACCTCTTTCTTGAGACCCAGATAATTCCTTAACTTCTCTGAGCCACTGTTCCCTTATACAAAATGAAAGCCACAGTCTCTAGCACATGGCAGGTCCTCAATAAATACAAACACACCTCCATATGTCCCCCTTCTTCCTTGGATACTTTCCTTAGAATGATAGGCAGTAGAAAACCTAATTTCCATTCCTCTTGTTGAACAAACTAAAAGAAGGCAAGCCCTCAGCACGAAGGTGTGGCTTTGAATGTCTACAGAATTCCTCCAGGTGAATAGATGACGAGCACAAGGCACGGGTCTTCCACCATAGCTCTTCCTTTCCTATCTGCAGGGAACCAAGATTTGAGCACCGGTTAGCCCATAAAACATTCAGTTCCATCTTGCTGGTAGTTTTAACCATACTTAAATATTTCATCAAGAACATTTTTCTTTGAAACACTCTCTTGTCTCATTTTTAAAAAGAGAGTGACCTGAATTAATGTGGAGAAGCCAGAATAGAGAGCTGAAGAAATTAATACAGGGGAAGCACTAGTGCTAAACTCATTGAACACTACTCAGGATCGTGTTTGTGTACCTGTCGGATATATTAAATGTCCAAGCACTAAAATCTTTCAGTGCTTCAGAGACCTCACTGACTGAGTGGGTGCTTATGTGTTTGAAGAGGCAGGATATATAGACACTCTGCTGCAGTTGCTGTGGTTTATTCCCCAGGGGTTCAAGTACTGGAAGCCTGGTCTCCAGCACAGCAGCGAGGTAGTGGAAACTTTAAGAGGTGGAGCCTAGGGGCTGGAGCGGTGGCTAGGCGGTTATAGAGCTTGCCCGGGGCATGTGCGAGGACCCGAGTTCAAATCCCAGCATCACGTACACAACAAAGTCTTGGAGCAACAAAAGCTGCATGAAAAACTAAGTAAAAATTGTTTCTCTCTTTCTCTCTCTCTTAAAAAAAAAAAAGAGGGGCTGGAGTGGTGGCTCAGTGGTTACAGTGCTTGCCTGGCATGCACAAGTACACGCGTTTAAACCCCAGTAACCCACATACACAACTAAGAGTCAGAGCAACTAAGCCATGTGAAAAACTCAATAAAAATTGATTCTCTCTGTCTCTCTGTCTCTCTCTCTCACTGTCCTTCTCTCTTTAGGAAAAAAAAAAAGAGTTGGCGCCTAGTGGAAGGTAGTTAGATCATGGGGTCACTGCACTCATGAATGGATTTGTGCTGCCTTGCATGAGTGGGTCAGGTCTAGAAGGAGTACATTGGTTCCCAAGACTGTGGTTGTTATAAAAAGAGCAAGCCTCATCCCTCCTCACTCTCTGGCTTCCTATCTTGTCGTGTGATCCGTTCCACATATGTTCCTGCCATTGTGATGCCATCTGTCACAAGGCCCGAACTAGAGCTGAGCAGATGTTGGCACCATGTTTGTCAACCTCTAGAATCATGAAATAAATAAGCCTCCTTTCTTTACAAAGTACCCAGCTTCTGTTATTTTCTTATAGCATATATTCGTCTTACTCCCTAAGGTAAATTAAATCAATATTCAAAAATATTTAGTCACTGCTGGACTGGGGGATGTCGTCACTCAGTGTAGAACACTCACCTAACATGTGTAAGGCCCCTGGGTTCTATCCCCTGCACACTACACACACACACACACACACACACACACACACACATACAAACACACACACACACACACATTTCTTCCCTACCTTCTCCTCTGAGGCAGGAGTATGCTTCCCCACTCATGTTTGGTATTCAGTCACATGACTCACTCTACCCAGTGAAATGTGGGCAGATATGTAGACATGTCAGGATGCCAGTTCCAAGCCTGGCTCTAGAGTCCAGGCACTTCCGTGCACTCTCTTACCCCTCTGGTATCACCCTGAGAAGAGCATCCCCCACAGATCACTGCTTCTTCTTCTGCCATGGCCCCAGCATGAATACTCACCAAGTGAACCTGAGCCCAAATGGCAGTCAACAGCCAAACAGCGGCACCATCACTAGAAGTGGAGCCGCCCAGCAGAGCACAGCCTGAATGTGCAAAACTGCATGCCTCCTACTCATCTGGGCAAATCTCACATTCTTTTCATTATTTCTATTACCATAGAAAATAAATTTAACTACATAATAAAGCGGATAGCATGTAGACACCATTACTTCTGATCAGCATAATCTATATGCATATGCGTGCATGTGTGTTTATAAATATAATGAATCATCAGGTGGAAAACAATAACTAGAGGAGAGTCACAGAAAGGAGCCAACTTCCTGAGTTGTGGGTGATGGGACTCCCCAAGACAGTAGAGCAAGTTATCTGGATCTGCCCCGTTTTTATGTTTCCTAAAAGAATAAGTCACAACTATGAAAGCCCAAGACTGAGTCATGATCCAAAGTAGCCCTCGAATCAACTAATTCTAAAATTCCACATTTTCAGAGGCCTTAATGGCCATATTGATTAGATCATTTGTGCAGTAATCTTTATGCACGGTTTTTGTGGTTCAACCACATGGTGTCCATGGTCTGGGGTGTTAAATCCTAGATCTGTCATTGCCATCAATTAACATGGATTGAATGTCCACCTGGGATTTGGAATAGTTGTTTATTCCTGGGGCTCAGGGCCTTGGGTTCTCCAGCCAGAGCACATGCACTGATTCCACAATGCCCGCTTCTCGCCAGGTCAAGCTAGGTCTCTCTCTGGTGACTAGGAAGAAACTCAAGGCCTTACTGCTTCTCTGACACTACTGGAGAATGTGCGGACTCTAGAGACTGTCTGGGAAACCCTAATCTGGGAGAAGGACAGGTTGGCCGGGCACTCGCAGGAATCATGCTGGGGCCACAAGTGGTTAGAAAGCACAGTTCCCACCTGCGTGCGTGGGGAGTGGCACACTCTTCAGTGGAGATGCGGTCATTATCATCATTATAGGGTAGGTGCTTTCTCAGGGTGGAAAATGCATGGCTCCAAAGCCAGCCGGGAGCTGGAAGGAGTGGTGAGGCTGCAAACAGAGCAAGACCCTGAAAATCGGGTAATGCGCTACTTACTGCCTGTCTTTGGCCTTCATCGTTTATGATAAGCAGGGAGGCTAGAAGCCCTGCAATATGCAAAACCAAATGGAAAAGACACCACTCATATTTTATAATGACATAGCCTACATATAACAGTGGTGAAGAAAAGGGACCCCACAACTCCTAAGTTTCCCGAGCCACCACATATTAGGCACTCATCCAAATGTGGATAATCTCATCTTACCCACAGGTCTTCCCACACTGAGAGGAGGAGTTGATACAAGGGCAAGGGTCCCTGGGTTCATCTTAGTATTCTGCCTCCCACATAGATGTGTCTGCTTTCCCCTAAGTTCCAGAGACTTCCATCTAGCCTTACATTCCTAGCACCCTCAAGACTGGCCCCATTCTGGTCCTCTGCAATTCAACTCGCTTGTCCAAATCCAGGAGGCTTTCCCTAGGTTGCCAGTGACCTAACCTGGTAAATGAACTAACACCCAAGTGTTACTGAGTTCATGACCGCCTTGACCATGCCATATGCCTTTTTAATAAGAGCATGGTCACATGGGAGTTTAAAAGATGAAAGGCAGGAGCCAGGCTCAGTGGCACACGGCTGCAATCCCAACAACACAGAAATCTGAGGCAGGAGTATCAAAAGTTCAAGGTCAGCCCAGCAATTTAGCAGGACTCTCAGCAACTTAGACCCTGTCTCAAAATAAAAAATAAAATAAAATAAAATAAAAGGACTGGAGATGTGGTTCAATGGTAAAGTGTTCCTGGGTTAAATTCTCAGTACAAAAAAATATGACAGGCAGGAGAGAAACGGAACCTCAACTTACCTCTAAGACACTGACAGGTGGAAATTTCGCACTCTGACAAGCTGGCAAGGAGGATGTATTGGGTCTGAGAGACTTTGAGGCATCTCTTGATCATGTTAACATCTCTGTCCACTCCTGTTCTGGATGATGCCTGCTTGTTCTATATCAGAATATCACCAGAAAGTAAAGGATACAGTAGTCCCTTGGCATCTAGGAGGTGTCCTGGATATACCAGAATCCATGCAAGCTCAAGTCCCTTCTGTGAAATGTGGTAGGATTTGCATATAACCTATGCACATCCTGTCTACTTTAAGTCATCCCTGTGAACAAAGCAATGCTCGAAGGGACAGGAAGTTCAGAGAGGGGGCATGCCTAGGGCAAGGCAGTAACGCCCACACATACCTGAAAAGGAGAAATGCTGGGATTGGAGCCGTGGCTCAGTGGTTATGGCACTTGCCTGGCATGCACAAGTTACACAGGTTCAAACCCCAGCACCCACGTACACAACTAAGTGTCAGAGCAATGAAAGCCATGTAGAAAACTCAATAAATAATGATTCCCTCTCTCACGCTGTCCTTCTCTCTTAAAAAAAAAAAAAAAGGAGAAATACTAAGGAACCACTGTAGGAACTGGTGCTGTCAGGTCAGATCACCACCAAGGAACAGAACCCAGACTTCTGGAAGCACCTCGGTGGAATCCAGGGTGACTTCAAGATGCTCAGGAAGAAATGACCAAACCATTTAAAACCTGAAAATGAAGACAGTCCACTACTCTGCTGTATGTTCAAGCAGAGGGTAGGGAGAAACTGGAGCCCTTTTGGGTTACCAGCAAGAGAATAAGGGATCATGAATGTTATGGAGACTGGGGCTAAGGGGGAAACAGAATTAGACAACACATACCCCAAAAGCCATACCATGGAATTATCTGCTTCTCCCACCGGCCTCCGCCTTGTTACCAACACTCCATAAAGTGACTGCAACCCACTCTGGCATATAGAATACAAATTCTTCCCAGCACCTGCAAAAACCTCCTGAGAGAGGTAGAAGTAGATGCACCCCCCACCCCCATGCCCTGAGGAACACACATCTCCAGCCCATTGAGAAGAACCAGAATCCAGCAGCACTCCTGAGACAGAGGATAGGAGGATCAGAGCAACGAGTCCCCTTTCCTTCCGAGAAACCTGCATTTTATTTCCCGATTTATGATCGAAGAAACATCCAGAAGCCTCTTTGCGTGGTTTGCCTCCACTCTGCTTCTGTTCTGTAATGCTGGAAGACCGCTGTGCTTTTGGGGAAAGGAAATATTCCTTGTCTTTTTTTTTTTTTCTTTCATGAGGAATTGCTTGCTCTTTCTGTATGCAAGGAAAACTTGGGAAAATCACCACTAGCAAGTGTCTGTCCTACTTAAAAGAGTGTATGTGCTTATTCAGAAACTAAAGCTATGCACTGTACTTGGGTTGGGTTTTTTTGTTTTGTTTTGTTTTGCTTTTAAAAGAGAGGGACAGTGAGAGAGAAAGAGAGACATAATTTTTATTTAGTTTTTCATGTGGCCTTCGTTGCTCCGAGGCTTCGTTGTGTTTGTGGGTGCTGGGGTTTGAACTCGTGGACTCGCGCATGCCAGGCAAGCACCAAAACTGCAGAGCCACCACTCCAGCCCTGTATTGGGTTTTTTAAAAAAAATATAAGACCCAGAAGAGAGGCAAGGGATGGGGGGAGACGGGAGGAGGGAGGAAAAGAGGTGCAGAGGCAAGGACGTTGTCCAAATCGTATTGCTGCATTGTGTGCATCTAGGAATATGAGACAATAAATCCCATCATTATGTACAACTATGATGCCCTAGTAATAAATAAAAAAGAAACTGAAGCTATGCTCGTAAGAGTAATCTTTTAACATATATTTAGAATTCTATAAAAATATTAATTTTTTTCATTCTCTTGTTTTTTCTCTCTTTTCTTGAAGATTTTTTGAGAAAGAAATCGGTTCAGAAAATACATTTCCTCACTAAGGCATACTTATAAAATAGGAACTGCAGATTATATGTGGAGCTAGAAATATGTTAGCAGGAATAATTCACAGTCTGTGGACATTATAATTTATACAAGGAGAAATGCTAATTTCCATGCATCCTGATTTATTTCATTATTAATTCTTACGGACAGTATATTCTATCATTATTGAACTTATTTTAGATCAGTAAGTTTTCAAATTGGCTTATGATCAATTCACAAAAATACTGAAAGTAATCAGACACATAATAAATTGCCCCACAGAGTCAGATATAACTACTATGTAACAGTATAGTGAGATGATATTGGTTTTAATCAACTACCCCCCAAAAATGGAAAATTTATACCCTTCTCTGTTTAATTTAGATTATAAAATTCACCAGGGAAATCAGGGAATCGGATAGCTGATAGGAGTTCTTAATAGCAATTGCAGTAAAACACATTTCACTGCTTGAAATTTGTGAGCCTCGATTAATCATGGGCTCAAATAGTTTTTAAAAGTGTTTTATAATCCAAATATTACCATCTCAGCAAGACACTCCAGCGTGTTTATTAATCCATATCTACTTGCATACTCCTTGACCTTCAGTCACTTGTGCAAGAGCTCCGCAGGCTTCATAAGATGCCAAAACTCCTGCTCTGTCTAATGGCATGATTTTCAGTTGCTCCATACTGTTTCTTCCCAAAGAAGCTTTAAAAAAAAAATCCCTCACCAGTTTAGCCTCCCACTTTAATGACAATAGGATAGGCATTCGTTATATTCTTGGAATTTAGAGCCTTTTCTAACTTTCCACTTCAAAAAATCACCTTCCCAGTCCCTACCTCTTTTTTATTTTCCTAACAAGACAATGTCATTATCAAACTCTTTAAGGCATATGAGAGGTGGCCTCCAAAGAGAGGGATGCTCAGTACCCTCTCACCTATTCCATGCACCGTGTTCCTGGTATCTCTGAGAGGATGGGGTCTCTTGTCTCCTCTATCTCAGTTGGCCTGGCATTTAGAATTGTGCTCAGAACTTAGTAGGTTCGTGAATATCTCATCCCAAACCCTCCATTTGCCACTTGAGTCCATTTTGTCTTATTGGTCCTTTTTAGAAAGGGAAACAAACTCTTCAAACATTTGATAAATACAGAATAGCATGTGATCTAACACATTGTTAAAAGAGATGAGTAGAAACAGAACAAACGCCAAATTCCTCATCCTCACATTCAGGGCTCAGGGCTCTGCACCCCTCCTGCCTTCTGGCGAGATTATCGAAGCAGCTGGTTCCGAACACACACATCCAAGTGTCAGAACAACAAAAGACATGTGAAAACCTCAATAAAATTTGATTCTCCCTGTCTCTCTCTCTCTCACACACTGTCCTTCTCTCTTTAAAAAACAAAACAAAAAAAAAAAATAAAGTCAATGGTTTGTGTTTATTCAGGGAATTTGAATTACATATTCATTTATTTAATAAATGCTGCCAAGTAATATGTCAGGCATTTTTCTTAATAGTTTAGAAATGTTAAATTATTTTCTTCACACAATGCTAAGAGGTAAGTATTATTATTATTATCCCCATTTTATAGATGAGAAAACTGAGGAGCAAAGTTTTTATATGATGTCTCCCAGGTCATGCAATCCATCATTCACAAGATTAGGATTCACATCCAAACAATGTGGCTCAAGGGTACATTTCCATAACACACCAAAAGAGTTGCCCTGTTTACTACTGTAATTGTTACCATTGGGAAAAGAATAAAATGAAATTATGAGGAAAGGAGCTGGAGTGGTGGCTCAGCAGTAGAACCCTCGCCTGGCATGTGCAAGAACTCAGGTTCAAATCCCAGCATCACGTATACAACTAAGTGTCAGAGCAATGAAAACCACATGAAAAACTAAATAAAATTGTTTCCCTCTCTTTCTCTCTCTCTCTTAAAAAAAAAAAGAGTTTGAGGACAGAATTGTGAAGGTTGTAGAACATTCTTTTTTTCTTCTAGATAATGGGAAAAGAGTTGAATTAAAATTTTATAAGGCCAATGAATACATGAGAAAGTGCTCTAAATCTCTAGTAATCAGAGAAATGCAAATGAAAATCACATTAAGATATCACCTTACGCCAGTCAGAATGGCAAAGATGAAGAAAATAAACAATAATAGATGCTGGAGGGGCTGTGGAGAGATAGGCACTCTAACACACTGTTGGTGGAGCTGCAGGCTGGTACAGCCCCTCTGGAAAGCAGTGTGGAGAATCCTCAAAAAACTAGGGATGAGCCCACCATACGACCCTGCTATTCCACTCCTGGGAATCTTTCCAGGGGACTTAGAATCAGCACATTATAGTGACACAGCAATATCTATGTTTATAGCAGCACAATTTACTATTGCTAGACTATGGAAACAACCCAGATGTCCCTCACTGGATGAATGGATCCAAAAACTATGGTACATTTATACCATGGAATTTTACACAGCAATTAGAAACAATGATATTGCAGCCTTTGAAGGTAAATGGATGGCTATGGAAGAAATAATGCTGAGTAAAATCAGCTTAACCCAGAGAACTAATGGTCGATTGTCTCCACTCATCTGTGGAGGTTGGGACTAGACCCTGGTCAGTGAGAAAGTTGGCCTAGTATCATGTGTTAAATCCAGATAAGATGTAATGCTATACAACATAATCCTTTTTTAGAGATATTGTGGGAAGGGGAAGGGAGGGATAAGGGTAGTTAATTGGGGGGGGCACTCCTGGGGGTAATTGCAATATCCAGAATCTATACACATCTCATATTATTTTGTTAAAAACTTGTATGGTTGTTCAAAAATAAAAAAAATTTAAATTTATCACTATAGCTGTGCACAATGGTGCATGCCTATAATCCCAGTGACTTGGGAGGCTAAAGCAGGAGGATCATATATTGGAGGCCAGCCTCAGCAATTTCTTGAGGCCCTCAGCAACCCAGTGAGTCCCTGTCTCAAAATAAAATATAAAAAGGACTATGGATGTAGATCAGTGGTAAAGTGCCCCTGAGTTCAATCCCCCATACCAAAAAAAAAAGATCATCATTATACATAACAGCATTTATACTCACTTATGTTTCTTGATCATTCTTGATTGATTACCTCTTGATCACTCTTGGTTGACATTTTATGAGCAAGAAACCTGGAAGGGATCAGGCTAAGAAAGTGTCTCCTTACCATCTTTATAATTTAGAAAAACATGCATCATTTCATAAACATGTTAAATGTTTTAATTCTGCAAGTATAGAGAAGTCCATGCAGCATTGTTAAGTTTCTCTACAAACAGTGTGCCATGAAATACTTTGAAAAATGGCCCTGTCCACTTCTGCTGTCTCAAGGCTGGCTGTCTCTAAATCATCTTGGGAAGATTCATGAACTGCTTAGGACAGGGGCTGTCTTGTGTGTGTGTGTGTGTGTGTGTGTGTGTGTGTGTGTGTGTGTGTATTGAGAACGGTGCCCGGTGCAGTATGAGTTCCTTACATGCTTCTTGAATTTAACAATTTGTTTTCTAAAAAACTACAAAAATCCCCCTTTTGCACTATTCAATCACGGTTTGTAAAAGAATACCTGAGAACAGGAAAGAGTGGAAAACCTGAAGCCACTGAAATCCTAGAGCAAAGAAAAGTTTACCATGAAACAAGGGATCCCTTCCCTGTGGGGAGCACACCTTGGCAGACCACACTGTGGGATACTCTCATCACTGACCCACCAAAAATAATAATAATAATAATGACATACTTCCCAAGAGCTGGAGAATAAAAACAGCCCTGGAGTTCTCTGCAGCCAATCCTGGGCAGAGGATATACACCACATCTTGTCAGTAACAATCCTAGAAAGGATACCCTTTTGGCATTGCATTGGAGGTGGAAACTATTGGAAGAGAGGAGTGGTCTGGGGATGTGGTTTCACGGGCGTAAATTCACAGACATGGAGTCCACCTTACTAGCATGTGTGTGCATGAGTTGCAGAGGTGGACAGGGGCATGGACAGAGAGATCCCAATTTACCAGATGAGAGACTGCTGGGGTTCTGGGAAGCCCACACCTCTGCTCCAGCCAAATAATGTCCTCTGTGAAGATGAAGCTCCATGATGATAAAATTCACAGAAACTTCAACAGTGGAAAGGGACTCAACATCCATCTAATACCTCTTTTTTGCAGATGATATTCCAAAAAGAAACTATCATTAACTGCAAGTTAAAACTAAGTTGGTAAAAGATCAGAATACACAGCACAGGAAAAAGAGGAAATCTGGAATCTGCATTGCTTGATCTGAGCCCAACCTCCCTCTGGTGCACTTGACTTCCTTGTCTTCAATAGAAGGAAGACCTTAAGCTTTATCTGTCATTCACAAGCAGTCTTTCCTGAGCCACAGTCATTCCCTTCCCTCCATTGCAATTTTGCCCTTTACCATTTGTGCACAATTTGTTCCGCTTTTTGGCCATTAGCTTTCTCTAATTCACGTTTAACCTTTCAATCGGTGGTAGAAATTCTTCTGTGGTTCCCATTCTGCCCTCTTTTCCTTGAGGCAATAGAGTGTCTTATACTAGCTCCGGCTGTAGACGAGATCACCAACTCTCCTTTGCATCTGGGTAGAGCCATGTGACGACAAAATGTGGACCTACAGGATATATGCAGCGTGCACATACTTAAAGGAAACCCCTCGTCTTCAAGTCCCTCTTTCTCCCTTCTGACCAGCTAGAACTGGCAAGGTCGTTGGGCAGTCCCGATCCCTCTGAGAAGGACAGTGCCACAGAGGATGACAAGATGACACAACAGAAAGAACCCAACTCTCTAAACCAATCTAAATCCCAGCTCCAAACAGCTACATTGTTGACAAACTTCTTTCTCATGTAGGATACTGTACTTTTTTGTTACAGCAGCTTAGCATTTATCCTACCTAACAGCATCCTATGTGAGAAGAGCCACTACAATTTTATATTTTATTTAATCTTTTCTTTTAGATGAACACATTCAATTACACAAGTATTCAAATAGATATTTGTTCAAATAGGAGCTAAAAATGATTGCATGTACACCCAACTTGGAGGAAAATAATCATGTCAAGGAAGTAAAAGTAGGCTTTGCCAAGAAAGAAATGGTGAGCACATGCAACAGATAAGAGAGCAAGGACTACAAGAAAAATATATCCCAGGTGCACCAAAAGTAGCCTTCACCTTGTTCACCATCTGACCTCTGAGCCTACGTTCTGCCACACACACCAGGGAAGGGGTCAGTGACTGTCAAGGTCTCCCCCTCCCCACCTATAAGAAAGATGCATGCATTCGCAGGGGCAGACATCTCTCCCTCCTACCACCTCCCACCAAGCAGCCCAGGTTAATGGGACTCCATGCCCGTGGGTGCCATTTTCCGAGGCAGGACTGTACTAGAGGGTCCAGCCAGCTCGGGCCATTTGTCCTTCCCTGATTCTCATTCGTTGTGCAAACCAAGAAGAGGCACAGCATTCAAGGCACTGAGTCAGAGAAGGAATTTCATCTGTGTTCCTGTTGGGGTTTTCGCCTACAGCTCCTGCCTCCTAGGCGATGCGCCTGAGAGGACCCAGATTGGAAACACCTGGGCCAGAACCCACCTCCCCTGACCTGCACGTTCCCACTGCCTCCACAGTGCATGGCCTTGCCCCTAACTTCAACGGGTCTCTGGAAACTTAAAATGCTGTTTTGCCTGGGGCCAACTTGGAATCAGAAGAAAATGAGTGTTTGAAGTAAGTTTGAGAAAATGATATTCATCACTTTAGCTTCCCATCTGGAATTATTTAAAACATACACTGGAGGTTTTTGCCTCCATCTCCGTCTCTGTGTTGAGCCCTGCACTGAAGCAGAACAGAATTGAGGCAAACAACTCGTGCTCCCTAGAAGGTGGCTGATGTCACCAAAGAGTCCGTGCTGGAAGTCACTGTAGCTCCGGAGCTCGAGTTCTCCTTCTCCGACCAGACCCACCCACCACAGTAAACAGGTTAGAGTACGATTCCTGGGTAACTGCTTTCATGTGCACAGAGAGGAAAATCCATTTTAGTGTCCGAGCTAAGCAGAGAAGACTCGAAAACAAATCACTGAATGTTGGAAAGAAAAACTTTAAAGTTGGGCCATCTAGGCTCTGGGCATAGTAGTTGATTCCACCCAAGAAAATTAATTCATCTCTCTGGATTTCAATTTCATACTCTGAAAAATGGAGATAGCAATGCCTGCCACAAAAGGTTGCTGGGTGAATTAAATGGGATGACATACAAATTCAAATAACTCAGGGCCTGCCAGGTACTTCTTTTTTTTTTTTTTAAGAGAGAGGGACAGTGAGAGAGAATCAATTTTATTTAGTTTTTCACATGGCTTTTGTTGCTCTGAGACTTTGTTGTGTACGTGGTGCTGGGGTTTGAACTCGCATATTGCGCATGCCGGGCAAGCGCCGTAACCACTGAGCCCCTGCCCCTGCCCCTGCCAAGCACTTCTTAAATGCAAGCTCTCTTTTTTCCTATTCCTGCTTTTTGCCTAAAACATACTAGTATGTTAGCTTAAATGAACAGTGAGCAATTTTAGCTTTATTCTTTATCCTCTTCTGTATTTTTCCAAAAATTCTTCAGTGGTGATTACTTTTCTGAATAAGAAAATGAATTCTATACAAAGAGGGCAACGCGTGATCTCTGCAAAGAAACCGACTTGTCTCTGCAGCCTACCTTCATAGACTTTGTGTATTTCTTCTTCTGAAGACCAAAACTCAAGAATGGTGCTTAGACATCATTTAGATGAAGCGATTGGACTCTATGAGGAGGTGACGTCTAGGCTGAGACCTGAAGAATGAGGAGCTAGCTGTGAGAACAGGAAGAGAGGACTTGCAGTGCTGGGCATGCTGCCGGCTATGGGGGTGGATGGAGCACTGGGGGAGGCAAAAGAGGGGGGAGGCAGAGCAATCAGGGTGTGGTTGGCCACAGAAATGAGTTTGGATTGCATTTTAAATGCAAGGAGTCACTGGATGGTTTATGCAAGGTGGTGTGCAGAGTAATAAGATCTGATTTATAAACCCTCTGGCTGCTGAATGGAGATGACAAGAGAGGGTGAGACTAGAAAGAGGGAAACCAACTGGGGAGGTGTTGTTGTAGCCCAGATGAAAGGTGTGAGGGACTTGGACCTGGAGGAAGCAGTAGAGAGGGAGAAGAGGGGACCAATTCCAAAGGTGAACTTGAAGTTGAATGGATGGACCTTGACAATGGATTGAGAATGGGAGGAAAGGAAAGGGAAGGTGGATGACTCACAGGACCCTGGGCTGGGGTTGGGCCATGATGTCCCCGTGTATTAATTGTGTCTTTTAGGTTCTGTATTCTAATGCTGTGATATCCTGGGACCTCGCTGACACTGCAAGGACTGCCCCTCATTGTTAGCCACTTCCTCTGTGGGATCTCTCACCTCAGGGACAGTCTCTACACACCACACCCACTGAAAGCAAACCAGCCCCCCTTGGACTGCTTGCCCTGCCTTGCATTCCCCCCACCACCACCGGAACTACAGTAAAGTCTCTTGCACACAATTTCCCCCCCTCCAGCTGTATCCGTGGCCCTCCGTGGTGTGGTGCACACCTTCCTCTTAGGAACAAACGGTCTTTCTGGTGCCAGTTGTCTCCTGTTCCATAGGCCGGACTATTCCTCAAACTTTTTATTAATATAGTTGATTTTTAAAACACCCAGTCAGTTGGAATCTTCCTCCTTGGTAGGTAGAAAGGGACCCCGGGCTAGGTAGACTCAGAAGCGTAAATGGAGAAGTACGAGAGAAGAGCCCTCATTGTAACCATACAAGCATCTCCCCTGACTTGAGGTCAAGTGCACATGTTTCTTTGGGGCCCCTGCAGGATCCAGTAGTTCACAGGCCTATGCCCTCTCTTCCCCATCCCAGCCCCCAGCCCCACCATGGTAACTGATCTCTTAGGATAAGCAAAAGCCGGCTTTTGCTCCATCACACAAGGGCAAAGGACACCCTCGTGCTCCAAGCTGGGAATGAGGTGCTGAATTACACTCCCACAGCACCGCCCACAGCCCACAGGCTTCACTTGGACACCCAGCACTATTGATAGGGCAGATATTATTTTAACAATAGCTTCCAAGATAATTAAGTCAGTGAACATCTGTGCCTAGGGAACCATAGGCAGGGTCTGTGAGAGGGTGGGACAAGGGTGACTGAACATATCCACACTATTAAAAGAGGTAAGAATTAGCAGAGGCACTTAGAGGGATTTCCAAGAGTTGTTAAAGGTGATCAAAGCCTTTTCTTCCTCAATAAGACCTTAATTGTGCTGAGAGTTACCACAGTTAAGCAGTGGGTAGCAAATAAAATGCCCTGGCTCTCTTTGCAAAGTGAAGCAAGGAAATTGTGAAACTGGGTTTCAACAAGCGACATTTTCAAACTAATGCCAGGAAAGTCACCCAAACGCTAGACGGATGCAGTGCGAGCACAGAGGCTAGCACACGCCACCGCAGCCACTCAGAATCACTGAAGCTGAGACAGGAAGGCCCAGGCCGGGAGGCTGAGCTGAGCAGATGGGCACAGGAAGCACAAGAGGTAATGTGGTTGGGTTGACATCACACCTGGAAGAGGCACAGGCAGGAACATCTCACACGCTGGCCTGTTTCCAGGTCAGGGGGACATTTTTGACCTCAGAGCCTGCTACAGTTGGGGGATCTTGAATGTCTCCAAAGACCTTTGTGTTCAAACTTTGGTCCCCATCCAGGGGCATTATTGGGAGGTGGTGGAACCTTAAAGAGGTAGGGCCCAGTGGGAGGAAGTTGGGTTCACCAGATGCATGCTCTTGATAGGGATATTGATACCCTGACCCAATCCTGTCTCTCTTTCCTTCCCAGCCACCTGCTTCTACCAGGATGTACTTGTGCCACCAGAGACCCAAAGCAACAGGGTCAAGCAATCATGGACTTAGACCTCTGAAACCATGAGCCAAAATAAACCTTTTCCCTTATTAAGTTAATTATCACAGGTAATCTGTCACAGTGATGGAAAGCTGACTTACAAAGAACCCTTCTTCCTGCACACTTCCTGTGTTCCCATTCACAGGAGATGGCAGGTCAGGCTTCTCAAATTTGGCCTTCAGCATGTGAATGGGCAGCTGCTTCCCAAGAGATCAAGTGAGACAGCTGAGTCCTCTGGGTCTCTGTGGCACTCAGCATGGTGTCCCTCTCTTTACTAGTTCCAGTGGTGTCTGACAAAGGCTGTGCTGAGGACCCAGACTGTGATTTATCTTTGTATTCCCAGTGCCCAACATCATGCCTGGCACATAGTTCATCTATACTGGATGAATACATGGCCAGAGGGAAGAGAAGGAGAAAGAGAGAAGGAAAGTAACAAGAAGGGAAGGGAAGGAGGAGAAGGAAGAAGGAAAGAAGGAAGAAAAGAAGGGAGCGTAGGAAGGAGGGAGGGAGGAAGGAAGAAAGTAAAGGAGGGATAAAAAGAAAGGAAGGGAGGGAGGAAGAAAGGAGCAAGGGAAAAAGGAAGGCAAGAGGAGGGACAAGTTCCCTGGGGACGCCCTCCCCGTGGCTTCCCACCTGTCCACGCTCACCATCCTGTTTTCTCAAGCCCCCTCTCAGCATTATAATGTGACATCCAAATTATATGACAAGTCCATTTCTGCTAAGAAATTGGTGAATTGGATGGCAATTTAATTCCTCAGTAAATCTTAAACAGATATGTACGTAAGCCAAAAGCTGTTTGTGGTAAACTCCTGTGGGAGAAATGTTGGAGCAGAGTGACCAGCTGTGTGTGTCCCTCCCCCTAGGAATAGAGAGAGTCTCATTCATTAATGACAGGTAGAATTCAATGCAGAAATGTATCCTACGCTTCTCCAGTCTCATAGAACTAAGCCTCCTATCAATGCTTAAAATAGGAAGCATTTCTTTTACACAACTAGAAATAGTAATCCCTCCAAGGTAAAGTGAGCTCAGTCAAAACATGCAGGGGAAAACAATCAGATTTGACTATTGATCCAACATTGCTATGTCACAGAATTGCTTCTTGAAATCCAGATTATTCGGTAAATATCTTTTTTTGCATTAAAAAGAAATTTAAAAATAATACCACTGAAAAAGTTTATCATATAGACCCCACCACAAATTAAATATTTAATCTTTGTTAGGCATGTTTTAAAGAATCCAAATCTCTTTCTACATCCTAATACTTTGTAGTTTAGTCTTTGGATGGATAATGTTTCTCTGTATTTCATTCGTGCACTCTATTCTATCAGAGAAATGTTAATGCAAAAAAAAAAAGAAATGAAAACTTGAAAGGAACCTCAATATGATAGATGATATTTGCTTTCATTTCAAATCATTTTTTAATATTTCTCTTTTTTTAAGAGAAGGAGAGAGAGAGTGGAGGCAGAGAATCAATTTTTATTGCATTTTTCACATGGCTTTTGTTGCTCTAACACCTAGTTGTGTATGTGGGTGCTGGGTTTGAACCTGCATACTTGGGCATGCTGGGCAAGCGCTGTAACCGCTGACCCACCGCTCCAGCCCCCACTTTTGTATATTTCTTTGAAAGGAAAATAAGACCAATTCTTTGTAAAAACAAGGAATATTGAGCAATTTTTCTAGAATGTTTGAGCATGGCCTATAACTTTCCAGAGGAGAATATAAACAGCTGAAAAGCAACACCCTTATCTTGATTATTGAAGAGGTCACTCTTCTCTGTTCTCTTCCCACATTAGTGAGGGCCATGGTTATCACTACCTCTGTTAATAACCTTTAAGACCAGGGGACAGAAAGGGCACAGTCCCCAAATGCAGGTTATGATGGTTATTCTTTGGCATCAACTTGAATGGATTGAGAGACTCCTAGAAAACTGGCAAAGCACACTTCCAGGTGTGTGCAAGGCTGTTTCGAGAGAACATTGGCATACGAGTGAGTCAATTGAGGGGGCACTCTAATTGTCTTCATTCTGCAAAAGAGAAAATCGGGCATCAAAGGAGTGACCCCTAGAAGCCAAATAATACTTATGCAATCATTTAATTCTGGAAAACACACACACACACACACACACACATATAAAACATATATTTTTATATTGGTTGTAGGCGAGAAATATAGAAGAATTAAGAGACTTGAGTGTGGGCAGTATGGGGTAACTGGTTTAGAATCAAGTGCATATCATATTTTTACTTTATATGCATTTATGATTGTACAACTCAACTCATTAATAAAAATAAATAAAAATAAAATAAATGACAGAGTGGATTCACTACCTGAGGTCAGATCCAGAAAGAAGAAGAAAAAGAAGGAGGAGGAGAAGGAGCTAAGTGATTTTCCTGGGATTACATAAGAGGCCCAGTCAAGAGTTAAGTCTGTGTCTGTTGGATTCCAGAGTTGATATCTGATCTTGGGCATTGTCCAATAGCTAGGGGCCCAGATGGAACAAAAACTGGAAAACGAGGAAGCTGTTACCACCACCCAAGGACATCAGAGTCCAGATTCTTCATCCTTTGAACACAGACTCAGACTCATACCAGTGACTCCAGGGAGCCTTGGACAGGGGCAGAGTCATTTGTCCCTCTCATTCTGAGGCTTTCAACTTCTTGGACTGAGAAACTGCAGGTGATGCCGGCTCTCCAGGCTGCCATTGTGAGACTATCCAGCCTCTGATCATGTAAGTCAATCTAATCTCTTCTTCTATATACATTCTACTGTTCTATTCCTCTAGCAAACCCTCATGAATACACAGGTATTGCCTGACATTCTTCCTGAACACAAGGACAATTCCCAAAGGAGCCATGTGGCCCATCTTTCTAAAAGGGCTACGAACAATGAACGCTTTGCCTAGACATGGCAGAAGCATACTGGAGCAGATAGGTCCTGGCTGCGTGGAGACAGCAGAGTGCAAAAAGTTATCCCTGCCATGCTAGGGTCACCTACAGACCTACTTCCCACCTTTCCTACTAGACATTGACCACCATGTGCCAGTGGGGTCATTTTACTTACATGCCCTCAAAATTAAGTAAGAGGAGCAAGCACATTGGAAGATTAAAATTTTTCCTTCTCTCACTCTGCCCCCAAAGAACACAGCAGAACCTTCCATAGAAGACCACAGGGTTATTTTAGAAGTCTGGATTTGGGGTTTTTGCCATTTGGGCTTCACTCCTAACTCCTCCACTGACTCGCTGTGCGATGTGGACATGACACCTGTCTTCCTGAGCCCACATGTCTCCATCTGCGAGGGCTATTCCTCATCTTATAGGCTTATTTCATAAGATTGTAGACTTTCAAATGGAAGGAGACTTTGAAACACCTTTACTTAGCAGAGGTCCACAAATGGTTAACATTATTAGCTGGCACTATTGTATCTTGCCATAAGAACTCCCTCCAAATTAGGCCCAGATTTTGCCAAATATCTTTGCACCCCCAGGATGGATAGAGTAACTCCAAATGGATGTCTCAGAAAGCCTTGCTCTCAGCGATGGAGTCCAGAAGAGGCTGCTATTCCAAAGGGCCCGTTGAAGGGCCCCATTTCCCATCTCCTTACATAGCAAGGAAACGTGAGCATACCACACAGCCTGTCATTTCTTTGACAACCACTTGATGAATCCAATGAAGAACTAAACAGCTTGACTCAGGTCTAGCCCAGGTTGTTGTCACTCCTGGAGGTGGATTCAAAGGCACCAGATTTGACCTGCATAAGCAAATCTACCTTTATATCCTAAGCTTTGACCAACAGTAGATTGGAGGTGAATTTCTTGGGTTATTAGTTTGTGTCCTCTTCTCAGAACTGAACCTGAGTGTTGAATCTCTCTGGTGGGTTTTAAGGCATTCCAGAAACCATATGGAAATCCCCCAGAATACCTGGCCTGGAGGAAAATGCAGACATTGGCCACATGAGCCCCACTCTGTAATGAAATACCCCTCCATGGCTTCCCACTGCCCTCAAATTAGGCAGCAATGCCTACCACATCATGCACAGCCTACCCTCCTGGTCACATGTCACAGTCTCCTCATGTTCCATAATCCAGTCTCAATCTCTTTCTGAGTCTTCACAAATGTTACTCACTTGTCTGAAATGCTCCTCTGCCTCATCCCACGCATCCCACTCTCTTTTCTTTTCCTGGCCAGTTCCTTCTTATCCTTTAGACTCAACCTATAAGCCTTTCCTCAAGAAGTCCTCTCTGAAGGCTCAAACTTGTCCATATCTTCCCTTAGCACTAAATTATTTATTTAATTTTAGTCTAAATTACTAAGGTTAAAACAAACACACACAAAAAATGACCCAGCCCATATCTATATTTTTCCCATAATCTCCCCATGGCCTTACACGTGTCTTGGCACAGAATGAACCCTCAGTGGACAAGTGCTTTGTTAGCTGGAGCCATCTGGTCTACCTCCATCATGTTACAGAGCAAACTAAAGGAGACCCAGCAAAGTGAAGAAGCTCACTCAAAGCCACCAAGGCAAGAATTAGAATGCAGCTTTCCCAATGACCACTCCCAAATGTTGCAAGCTCTGCATTTAAACAAGATTGCTTCCCCATTCTGCATGAGGATGAACTGGGAAGACCATGATTTCTCAATCCACTCTGGATGGGCTGAGACTGTTATTTGGGCATTACACAGCTAAGCACATAGTTAGCATGTAGGAGCACAAACTACCCCCACTGCTCTGTTCCTTGCCTTGGAAAGTAAATGCTACATGACAATATCCCTTTGGTGTAACTGCTGAAATGGCCTTCTTTCCCCCAGTGAGGAAACATCCCAAATGAGTGCAAGGTTCCCTCCAGTGGTGTCATTCTCAATGAAGCTTGCCTGTGTCATTTGCAGTTAGGGGTTCATTGGTCAGAAGTGTTTTCTAGGGATGCGCACAATGGAAACCATTAGAGAGATACTCAGAGCCGCCAGCTAGCCCAAAAGTTTAATCCACTATATTAGCTATAATGATGGTAGGCAGCTGCTAAAAGAGAGAAAAAGGCACAAAAGTAAGAGAGCCAGCCTTACACTACTATACTCACTCACATGAGGTTTCAACAAGAGCCCTCAGTGCTGAAATTAATATAATCACAGAAATCTGAATCTCCTCCAGATTACTAAAAATGCCTCTAAAATGCCTTAGATCATGAAAGGATCTGAAAAGACAATTCAAGAAACCTACATGCCTCCACTATAAGTTTCTGTAGTGGAATTCCGTTGTCATTTTTACATTGTTGCAGGGAGGGACTCGTTAAACCCTTGGGACAACTTTCAGGATCATTTCTCAGCTGGAGAGCTTCATATAAGAATCCCAGAAAATGGTGACATCCTTCTTTGGAAGGCATTGAGTAGTGTAGAAATTCTCCTCTCTGCTACCAGACTCATCAAAAATAAAGTAGAACTTTAAAAGGGAGGAGAGAAAGAGAGAGAACTTGCTTCTTGGGGTCATTATAAAGGACCCCAGATTTGAACTCATCCATCTGATCTGCGGTAGCATGTCATCTGTGCCAGAAAGTCTGCGTTCGGAAGCAGCCAACGCAATACCTACAGTACAAATTACAGACTTTGATCCCAACTTGCCCGTTAGAGCAAAGAACTAAGTTTGCTCTTTATATTTTATATCTCCAAACATTTCAGAGTGAGGAGATGAGAAAGCCTATTGAGTCCTTCGGTTCCCTCTTTATCCATCTCTAAATGGGATCTCAGGAATTTCTGTGCTTACCTCGCCTTTTATCCATCCTGCAGTGTGACTCATCTGCAAAGCACAAATTACCTTGCCAAAGTATTCTTAGGAGAAATAATTAGCCACATGCCCCTCCTCTGCACACCCTCCCGCATTCCTCGGGAGGCCCGGATGCCTGACATAAATCATTTAGTCCTGAGCCCTCGCACACACCTTTCCCACTGGATTCCATAATTGGCAAAGTAGTTGCCAACTGGGTTTAAAGTGATTTGAAATTGTTTTCCATCCAGTCTTGCTGATAGCAAAAGGTTTCCCCTTTACCTCAAGCATGAGTTACAGTAACATGATTGAATGTAACCAGTTATTCAGTTCAAGCTGTGATTCTGATACAGTATAGACAATATGAATTCCCCTGAGCTCAGTGAGGCCATCTCTATGGTCCGTTTAAGTCCAATTCAATTAGACTCACTATAGTTCTTAGACTTTCTTAGGTATGTTTGCAGCAGCCCTCGGGGTTGAATGTGAGACTGGTATTCATCTAGGACTTTTAAATTAGGTCTCAGGTGTCATCATTCTAAATGAATTATTACAGTGGTGTGTTCACACTGCTGTAGTTGAAGTTATGTTAGCATCTCCTCTCAACCATTTTAATCCGCTGTGGAACAGAACTTGTCATGTAAGGTCTCTGCCAGAGAGTGACTTTTTCCTTGAAACACAGTTTTTAAAATAATTGGTATACCAAGTAAACACTGTGATATGCATTTTCTTTTTATGGAGGAGAGGAAAAGACCACCTTAATTTACTTTTGGTCATTTGTACATATTTTTGCTTTACTTTGTAAATGAGCAACACGGAAGGATAGCTCTTAATATTGAATTTTTTTTTTACATTTAATAGTTTGTGTCTTGTATCTCTATGAGACCAGGGGGAGTTAGACCTGGAGAGAAAGCGTATAGATTGGTGGGCTTGCTTTCTTTCTTTCTTTCTTTCTTTCAAAATTTCCTATTGTATGCCTCTATAATCTCTCCTTCTGGAGCCTCAACTAACATTTTCTCCTTTCTTTTAATTTCCCAGGCTTCCTATGAGCTACAGTCATGACATCAGCAAGCATGTAGGAACATCTGTCAGTATGCAGCTATTTCAGACGTATTAAAAAGTCCATGCTCATTTCCCCATGCTAGAATTGCCTAACAAACTACAGCTTCAAGCATAGCGACGGTGACGTTAATGCCATAGTGGAGGGATCAGCCAGCCTAATGGAGAAAGCACCCTATGCATGTGTCATCAATAACAAATCATATACTGGGGACAAAATAAAATAATTGCAGGACCTACTTTTCTGTATTCAGGCAATTCAGACACTGGCAATATTCCAACTTCCCCCAAACCAAGGGGTTGCTGTAATCAGTCTCATTCTGAAAATGTATACAAGACAGGGTTTAAAACAACACAGCCATGAAATTCAGAACAAAGCAACAACAGGTGAGTAGATTAAATGGGGCACTAATTGAGTGGTACATAAATCAGAAACACAGAACAGGAACAGATCCTAGGTGCATGATTGTTCCCAAAGAAGGAAAAACTGAACTGGCCAATTGACTGATGGCTTTATATGCTAACTCTATGATTATTCCTGTGACTTTTGTCTATTAAGCATACAAAGGAGTTGATATTTTGCAATCATATGGGAAATTTGATTGATACACCCTAACTGGGAAGTTCAAACCCTCCAACTATTCAAGAACCTGAATTACGCAGGATAATAATGCTCTATTCATAAACAAAACTGTGTTTATTTTTAGTTGTCACTAGAAAGTTCTAAGCAAAACTGTTGTAGCCCTCCTAGTTTATCTATTTAACACATGCAAAATAGGGCAAGCAGAGAAAGTTTTCTCCAATTGCTGGAAATAACTGAAGGTGGGGGGAGCTACCTGATTTCAGTGTTGAAAAGTAGTTGCTAGGGAGTGGAGACTCAGCGGATGAAGCATTTGCCCGACACCTGCAAGGACCCAGGTTCAAACCCCAGCACCACAAACACAACTAGGTGTCTTAGAAACAAAAGCTGGTTAAAAAAATAAATAAAATTGATTCTTTCTTTCTCTCTCTCTCATTCTCTCCCTCTCTCTTTTAAAATAAAAAAGTAGTTGCTGCTGATTAAAATGATGATTTGGCCCTTCTCATTTCATAAATTCACTTTTTTTTTTTTTTACTGAGGGCCTAAGAAACTTTTTTTAAATTTTTTTTATGTTTGAACAACCATACAAGTTTTTAACAAAATAATGTAAAATGTGTATAGATTCTGGATATTACAATTACCCCCAGGAGTGCCCCCCCAATTACCCACCCTTATCCCTCCCTTCCCCTTCCCCTCATAAATTCACTTTTAAGGAGTCATGTACATTAAGAGTGATTTCACAAAGATATTTTTCACCTGGTTGGATTTTAGTTCTGATAGGATTGAGATAATGAATCAAACTAATCTTATCTCGGATTCTTTGTCCTTGCCACTCTCCCTTCAGCGAACAACCGTTCCCTGCGGTGTTTGCACGGTTTCCTCATCACCTACATCAGTTCTCAGTGCAAACACCCCAGCCAACGTAGCCCCTGGCCAATGTCACACTCCGACCCGATGCGCTGGAGCATGCTGTTTGCAGTCATAGCACCTGAACCGACCTTGCTATTTATCTGGTGATATGGATACTGTCTCTTTCCCTCTAGAATTTGGGCAAGTAAGTTGTCTTATTCACCTTTGCATCTCCACGCCTAGTACCCAACAATAAATATTTGTAGAACAAATGACAGAAGGAAGGAATGAAACTAGTATCCACACACACACAAAAGGCAGTCCAACTAATCTGATATGCAAATTCATCCTTGCTCTTCTGATGTAAAATATGGATCTGTTCCTTGAAAGAAGAATCAGGAAGTTGGTATTATTGAAGGGTTTTTTTGTTGCTGTTCTTGTTTTTGTTTTTTGTAGAGAGAGGGACAGTGAGAGAGAGAGAAAAAGAGAATCAATTTTATTTAGTTTTTTTTTGTGGCTTTCATTGTTCCGACACTTTGTTGTGTACGTGGTGCTGGGGTTCGAACCCACATCCTTTCACATGCCAGGCAAGCACCGCTCCAGCCCTTGAAGATTGTTTTTTTTAAAGAGAGAGAGAGAGAGACAAGAAGAGAGGACAAATTTTATTTGTTTTTCATCTGGCCTTTGTTTTTCAGATACATAGTTGTGTATGTAGAGCTGGGATTGAACCCAGGTCCTCACATATGGGAGGCAAGCGCTCCAACTGATGAGCCACTGCTCCAACCCACTGTTGAAGATCCTAAGACAACATATAAATAGTGTAATGTAAAGTAAGTAATTAATCTAGGAGAGTGTTATGGTTTGGATATGAGGTGTCCCCCAAAAGCTCGTGTATGGGACTATGTAAGAAGGCTTAGAAGTGAAATGGATGGATTATGAGGGAATTAATCCCCTGATGGGGGTGAACTGGGTGGTAACTGAAGGCGGGGAGGGTGTGTCTAGAGGAGATGGGTCATTGGGGGTGTGGTTTGGGGATATATATTTTGTAACTGGCGAATAGAGTCTCTCTCTCTCTCTCTTTCTCTCTCTCTCTCTCTTTCTCTCTCTCTCCATCTATTTCTATCTCTATCTCTGTGTCTATATCTCCCTCTGTTTTCTGATTGCAAAGCCCTGAACCACTTTCCTCCCCCGTGATGTTCTGCCTCACCTTGAGCCCTGAGGAATGGAGCCTCCTGTCTATACACTAACACTCTGAAACCATGAGCCCACAAATAAACTTTTCTATCTCCATGTAGTTCTGGTCAGGTCTTGTAGTCACAGCAGCAAAAAAGCTGACCAGAACAATAGTCAAAGCAGAAGGAAAAACAGCGACCGCTCCGAAGTGGAGGACATTGAATTCCTCGGTCATCATCTTAGTTTCCATAGCTGGGTCATCATCTTAGTTTCCATAGCTGGGATCCGTAGCTAAAGGTGAACATCCAGGGGATACCATGGACAAGTAAGAAAGCCAGTCCCGCTGGGGTTTCTAATTCCACACTGTGGAAAACTAGATGTCTCAGAAAGGAGCTCTGAGAAATGCTGAATGAAATATGACAAACGTCCTTTTCTTTTTTAAAATTGTAGTAAAAGACACATAAAATAAAATTTATCCTTTTAGCCACTTTGAAGTGTATATTTCAGTGGCATTGAGTATATTCACTTTGTTGTACAACCATCAGCAACCTCCATCCCTGCATCGACAGAACTTCTTTCAACTTTTTTGTTTGTTTATTTTGTTGTTGTTGTTGTTGTTACCTGGGATTGAACCCAGGAGAGCTTCACCATTGAGCCATATCCCAGCTCTTTTTTATGTTTTATATTGAGACAGGGTGTCGTTGTATAGATTAAGCAGTAACTTCCTGTCCCCCAGCTGCTCTAATACCACCCAGGAAGAAAGAGGCTGGGCTTCAATGCTCACTGCTCCATCAATATTCAGAGTCAAACTGGTTAGAAATTAGGTTTTATTCACAGCTGGCTTTGAAGGAAAAGAGAAGAAAGTTAATAGCTTCCTCACTGCCACATCTTTGCCGTCTGTGTGGAGGGGTCACCACACCCCAGCCTCCTTGCTCAGCATGAGGAAGTCATTCCCAATTTCAGATGGGGGCCCCCAAATTCAGTTTTTTCATCCCTATGCCTCATTTCCTGGCAATCACCATTCTGGCAAATGTCATCCTATTTTTCTCTCTCTATTACGAATTTGATTTAACTACTCTGGAATACCTCCTGTATGTGATGTGCAATCACACAAAATGGACTTTTTGTGACTGAGTCATTTCCCTTAGTGTTATGTTTTCAAGGTTCTTCCATGCTGTAGCAAATATAGAACTTCTTTCGTTTAAAAGCTAAACGTGGCATGCATGCACCTTATTTTATCTATCTGTCCCTCAGTTGATGGGCACATGCATTACTTCCATCCTCTGGTTTATATGCTGCTGCGATTACGGTTATACAAATATCTGTTATAATCATTCTTTGCAATTCTTTTGGCTACATATGCAGGAGAAGAACTGCTGGATCATATGTTAATTATATTTCTATTTTTTTGAAGAACTGCCATTTGATTTCCCATGGCAGCTGCACCATTTCATACTCCCACCAACAGAACATTCACATTCAAATGTCTCTGCAACCTCACCAACACTTGTTCTTTGCTGTAGGTATTTCTGTTTTGGGGAGGGGGTTCTGCTTTTATTTTTAGCCACCATAAAGTGGTGAAGCGGTATCTCATTGTGATTTTTATTTGCATTCCCCTAATGATTAAGGATGTTGAGAATTTTCCATATGCTTATTGGATATTAATAGATTTTCTTTGGAGCTCAGCAATGGTGGCACATGCCTGTAATCCCAGTGAGTCAGGAGCCTGAGGCAGGAGGATTCCAAGGTCAAAGCCAGACTCAGTAACCTAGAGATGCCCTGAGCAACTTAGTGAGACCCTATCTCAAAATAATATTTAAAAAGGGCTGGGGATGTGACTCAGTGGTTAAGCACCCCTGGGTTCAATCCCTGGTACAAATATAAATATAAATGTTCATTGGAGAAATGTCTCTTTAAGTCTCTTAAACATTTTTGAATCATATTCTTGTTTTTTGTTGTTGTTGTTGAGTTGTTGAAATTCCTTATATATCTGAATATTAATTACTTTTCAGATATATACTTGGAAAACATTTTCCTCCAGTTTCTAAGTTTTTAAACTCTGTTGATAGAGTACTCTGGTGCACAAAAGTTTTTAATTTTGATGCAGTAAAAACCATCTTCTGATTGCATGGCTAAACTGGTGAGGATAGAGGAGTCTACTTAAGGCCATGTACAATATAAAATCTCACATCCAGAGAAGTAGTCAAGACTGAGACCACTGTTTGCCTAGGATGTGTACACTAGAAGCTGGATGTTTAGAACTTGTGTTATAGCCAAACATAGGTGGGGAGAAAGGAAGAAAACTATCTGTGGTCCAGCAAGGCAGAGGCCATACCATAAAACTGAGGCTCCATCAAAGTGACACCCTCAAGGGGCATATTTTTTAAAAGTTTCATAGGGGAACAGTAGGAATACTTAGATGTCTCAGCTTTATGTTAGGTTAGAGCATTTAAAAAAAGAAAGAAGTGGGGCCTGGAGTGATGGCTCAGGGGTTGGAGCACATGCCTGGCATGCGTGAGGACCCAAGTTTGAACCCAGCACCACATGCACAACAAAGTGTTGGAGCAACAAAAGCCACATGAAAAACTAAATAAAATTGATTCTTTCTTTCTCTACCTTTCTCTCTTTTTTTTTAAATGGATGGGTAAAATGCAGCAAAGCAAGATGGTACATCAGAAAGAATACTGCACAGAGAAAGGCAATGATAAGGAAAATCAAGGGATTAAGAGATGTGAAGGCTGAGATCTAGAATAAATCTAACCGGAGTTTCAGAAAAATAAGAGAAAGTGAGGGAGACACAAGGAACCAAAACTGGAAAATATCTACCACCTACAGATTTGGGAAGCCCAGGGAATCTCAAAAAGGATTAAAAACTAAATAATATTCACCCTGCATATCATGGAGAAGATTCCAAATACAAAGCCAAGCTCTCAAAAGAGAAAAGACAAATAATCTACAATTAATTTAATGGCAAGCAATGCTGGAAGTCAGAAAGTAGTCGAATAACATCTTTAACAAACTAAAGGGAAGTAACTCTCAACCTAGAACTTTAAAGACATTAGGAATAAGGGGGAAATGAATGCACACTTCTCAAAAGAAAAAAATAATCAAGCTATTTCCTATTAACTGACTTTCACAGAATAACATTCTAGAGGGTGTCCTCCAGGACAAAGGAGCACGACACCACAGCAGGGTCTGGGAAGCCAACAAGATAAGAAGGAAGGGTGAGATTTTTTAAAAATCAATAACTGCATAAAATAATAAAATATCTAATTTGTGGGGCTGACAAGAAATCAAGACAAAACTAAAAACATCGGACAGCAATGGCATCTAAGTCAGAAGGATATAAACCTTCTATAAGGGAGAAAAAATAATATATTTTCCTCATCTTTCACAAGGTTCATAACTGAGATTGCTGTAACAAGAGACAGATTAACAAGAGAAAAGCATAACAATTTTATGTATTATTAAATTTGTGTGACATGGGAGTCTTCTGAAATGAGACAATAAGAAACAGGGGAAATGCGTATTTTTATGCTCAGGTTTAATGAAAAGTGGGCAATCAGACGGAAGTATAATTAGACAAAGGGGTGTTAGGTAATGGTCATATATTGAGGAGAACCTCCCAGCACCAGTTTGCTCAGATTCTTCTTGGCATCTCTGTGTCTTTGTCCTCCTCTGCAGGTATAAGGAGGACCCCTCTGGAATGAGGGTCTTATGACCTTGACTACAGAAGGTCAGAAAATCCTTTGATGATCTGCTTCAGAAGGTCAGAGAGCCCTTCCTACTGGTGTTTTCTCAAATACCAATGTGCGCTATTCAGGAGTAGAATGCCCTTTGGCCCATCACTTCCAAACCAATAGATAGCCGGGAGGGATTAATAGAACCCAAAATGGAAAGAAGAAGTGTTAGTGATAAGAAAGCCTTTTTAAAAGAGGGGGAAAAATCCTTTGAATAAGGAAAAGATTAAAATAATAACAATAAGAGCAGAAAGAAATATTATTTTCAACATAGTTCACGAAGATATGAGACAATATAACATATAAGATATACACATAAATAAAACCATGGTCTATAAATCATAATACCTATATAAATCTGATTAGTCATACAGCTTAAAATAATCTTATCAGGAGTTCAAAATGATGTTTATTGGTTTAAAAAACCGTAAATGTGTATTTATTAGATACCATATAAATATACCATATATAATATGCATAGAAAAATCTGGATGCATGAGTGGCTCTTCATAACTTTATGTACTCTGCATTGTTTGGAATTATTTATATAATAAAAATGCATTCATCTTATAATAAAAAATGCCCCAAATGCATCTGAAGGGGTTTGAGGTACTCAACACAGATTCTTAAAAACAAAAGCATAACATGAAAGTCATGGAAAAGAATAAAATATAAAATGGTATTGGGAGACCAAAAATAAAAATAAAAACCTTAATTTGAGAGGAAAATGTAAACAAAGAAATTAGGTGAAATGGAAAT
This sequence comes from Aplodontia rufa, assembly GCA_004027875.1. Taxonomy (NCBI): domain Eukaryota; kingdom Metazoa; phylum Chordata; class Mammalia; order Rodentia; family Aplodontiidae; genus Aplodontia; species Aplodontia rufa. The sequence goes on from PVKS010018158.1 coordinate 36,752, forward strand.
GTTTTTTAAAAAGTGAGAAATTGGGAAAAAAGAATACCCAAAGGTTATATAAACATTGCTTCTATTTAACTTTTGTGACCGGAAAAAAAGGGGCCTCTTTTATTTACTGGTTGTTTTGTTTCTTTAATGTCTGCTAGTTTGTTGCCAAAGCTCTAGATTTCTCTGCAGCTAATTAAGACCCTTGTCTGGATTTGGACCCTAGAGATAAAGGTCACAACTGCTGGTGGGGCTCTCAATGTTTTTAACTGTTATTCTTTGAGCTCCTAAAACCTTAACTCCTCAATTACCAACCTGAAAAACGGAGCTGCTCTTTTCGAAGACAAAACCCCCATGTTTAAATCTTTGCCCATTTAACCCCTCATTAACTCATTGAACCCCTTCGACTGAATTTACATGTTTATTTCTCGCAGCTTTGGTATTTTCCAGGGATAATGCTTCCTGGGAACATCATTTCTATCTCTCCATTGGCTAGTTAACATCAGGACCCTGATCTTCCAAATTGCCATAGTTTTTTCAGCATGAAAAGCCCTGAGAGGAAGGTGTTAATCAGAGCAATACCTAAAACAATTGGGCTCTGGGTACCCACTCTGTTCCTGGAGTAGAAGCAGGCAGAGAATACCCAGCGGCGCCCAGGCATCAAAAAAAAAAAAAAAGATTGTGAAAACTGAGCAAGAAACACTGACAGGAAAGGAGGAGGCAGGAAATGAGGCAATAAGTCGTATAAATCTTCCCGTCTACCAATGTGTGTGTTCAGAAGGAAATGAAAGAAAACAAAGGTGCCCCTTCTGTACGGTTTAATTTATAGCAGAACTCAGGCATATTCTGCTAATGCAATTTTTGGGCAATTCAGTTATACAAGTAGTTATTAAGTTTTCAAAAGAACATGTGAACTAATTGTATGGCTGATGAAATTTTTGGCCTAAAAATATGATAGCCCAAGTCACTTTATTCTTAACTAATGCAAAATAACCTGACCTCCTCCAGAGGACTTCCTCTAAGGCTGCTGGGCGTTATTTACAGGGGTCCAGATTGTCTTAGTTGAAGCTATTTAGCCCTTTTGTTCCAACACTATAGCTCCAAATGTATCGGACTGTCTCAGTGTGCAGCAAAGTATTCACTTCTTCTCTCTGCCTTGTAAATCTCCATCTTTACCATGTGAATTTTCAGGAATGGCTTTACACACGCACAGCAAAGGCAGCTAGCTGTCTCTTATTGTTGTCCCGGCAGCTCCCTGACGTCTCTGATGTCTTCTGTTCCGGAATCCAAAACACCTGAAACAACGCCACTGAAATGAGGCATTGCTTGCAAGAGACTGTTGAGTTAAGAAATTTCCTTTTTTTTTTTTTTTAAGGTATCCTTTAAACTGCAAGCAGCTCGGGAGGCAAAGTCTAGAGAATTGCAAGTTCAAAGCCAACCTCAGCAATTGAGCAAGGTCTTGGCCAACTTAAGAGAGACTCTGTCTCAAAATGAAAACAATAAAAAAGGGCTGGGAATGTGGCTCAGTGGTTAAGCACCACTGGGTTCATTCCCCAGTACCAAATAGTAATAATAATAATAATAAATGCAAGCATTCCACAAGGAATAATATACAAGTCACTAACATTATACCTTGAGTGAATGGTGCAAGGAGACCAACTACCAGAGACCAGAGGTAAGACCTTCCATTACCTTATACCTCATCCATTCAATATAGGATGTAGAGTTTGGCCTAGATACAAATGCATTCCTCAGGAGCAGGTGACCAGGTGAGAGAGGCTAACAAGGATTTCCTGAACAGGACCTTTGTCATAGCATCCACCATGGACTCTTCCATTCTTACTGCACCTTCATTCCCTTGCCCACTAAGTCTGGCATGCCTCAGACTCTGCTAAGAAATCTCCAGGTTGCTCCCAGCAATAATATTCTGTAATTTCGATACTTCTAGAATATGATTCAAGGATTTCTGACCTTCTCTAGTTATGGATCCTTCGATTATCTAAGGAAAGCTGTGAACACTATACTAGGTAGGGTAACTTTAGCTGCTGTCAGAAAACTACCTAACATGTACATTAATTCAAACACAACGGAAGTTTATTTCTCATCTGTGTAGAGTCCAAGGTAGGTGCTCTCGGCTCAGCGGGTAGCTCTCTGCTAAGTAGTGACCTAGAAACCTAAACTCTTTCTCAGCTAAGGCCCTGCCACCTCAACATCTCCAAGGTCACCATGCCCCTGGTAGTGAGGCAGCAGGAAGGGACTAGGGGGTGCAGGTGGAGAAAAGTCCAGGTCTAGGAGTTGCATATAAAACCACCCTGAAGATCTTTCACAGATGTCAGAATTTGGGTCTATAAGGTTAAAAACGTTCTGGATTAAATTCTTTTCTTGCTGAGACCTGAGTACCTTTTCTGACTGAGATCTGTTGCATGGGAAGCACTCCACTGGGGCCAGAGTTTCAGAAAAGGAAGATGAAGATGGGCAGGACCACCACGTACCCAGCAGAATTTTAGCCAAGAGCCAGCTTTCCTTACCTAAGGTCATAAAATAAATACTGAGGCTTCCTGTACTATACCAGAGTTCTCCGTGCACGTGTGTGTGTGTGTGTGTGT